>JADDOH010012031.1:0-105444 GCA_016648135.1 Agrypnia vestita
CGAACGGAAGCAATTTTATATACTTTATAAAATAGTGAAACTTGTACTTCTGTAAAACCCGTAAATAAACCCCGACCCCCACGAGATTATTTTATATAATTTTTTTTGAATAATGAAATTTCATACATCTGTAAAATTGTAAATAAGCCCCGATTCTCACGGAATTACTCTATATACTTTTAAACGAAATGAAAATCTAGATTATTATGGGCTGAACCTGATACCCCGCGAGATCAGCTATATATTTTTCACTCGACGTATTTTTAATCCCAGAATTTATTCGCTATAATTTTAACGGACTCTTACTATTAACCATAAACAAAAAAAATTATTAAAATAAACTAAATATTCTTTCGATAACTAAAATAAACCAGGTCTAATCGAAACATTTCATATAACGAAATGTTATATGCCTTACAAATGTAAAAATTAAAATGAGACCTCGCGTATTTAGCAAAGATAGGTATTTTATAAGACTTATTTAAAATCGAATCTGTTAGTAACAACTCCCTTATCTTTTAACAACTTCCCGCGTGTTTAGCATAAAATAGGTATCTTTATAACGCACAGCTAGTTTCCAGAGATCCGCCAATACTATACTTAGTAAAACGAAAATTGAACTAAATTTGAACTCTACCGTTTCCTGAAATTCTGCGAATATTATTCTGTGAACCTAGTAAGACGACAAAAATAATTAACTTTATAGAACATAGTGATTTCCGAAGTTCCGACATGCCAGATTAATTACCTTTATAAAATAAAATCAAACCCGCACTCTGAGTTTAAACTCTTTTAACAGGACCTCGCGTATTTAGCATAAGATAGGTATTTTTACAAGATTTATTAACAATTTCCCGCGTGTTTAGCATAAAATAGGTATCTTTATAACGCACAGCTAGTTTCCGGAGATCTGCAAATATCAGTTCTATATATGCCGGACTAATCAACTTAATAAAGCGCAGTAATTTCCGAAGTTCTAATACGCCAAATTAATTACCCTTCGTAAAATAAAATCAAACCCGTACCCCCCTTTTCTTTTAACGTGAGCAATAAACAATGTCGAAGAGTATATTTACCCGTACACAACTTTCACTTGAAATTAAACTATAATTTTCAACCACTGGGACACTCTAAGTCGACGGTAACTTTCACTCAAAAAAACAACCGACGCGGATTTCACGCCCCGTAGACGTTCACACCAACTGCCCGAAATCTGCTGCGTCTTGACATTTTAAAACCCCCCTAGCGGGAAAAGGTCCTAAGTCGTGTGTCTCCAGGATTTTCAATATTCTACTTCTCTTGAAACCAAATTCTTTGTTCCTAAGATTCAATTTGGCAAAAAAAAACCATATCTCCACTCGGATATGTCAGTTGATCCCACCTCCTATTGCCGTCTCTATCTCCGTCCCTGTGCCCGTTTGGGACGGACTTGGTGGCTTCAGACGGTTTGAACTCGCTTCACAAGCGCGATAATTAATTTTTAATATTTAATTTCTAAGTTCAGTCCATATTGTCGTTTGATCAACCGTAACCACAATCTATCGGGTACTCCCCTAATCATAGTTGATGTTTCTTCATTATCTACCATTATCATGTCCCGTTCTCCCGTATTTTCACTCGTCTTTATCGGAAATTTAACGTTTCTTGGCCGCTATATCATGGGATCAATTTCCATATATTCACCACGTGCACACTGCACACCTAGATATAACAATCATCCAAAGGTACTATACCTAATTTTAAATTAATTTTGGGCGATCTTTTCCCGTGAATCATCCAATGAATCCTGTCTTTTGGCCGCGACTCTCCGCGCACAGGGACGTAATAGCTCCCTCCGTTGCGGAATTTAAACATAATTTGTAACCATTTATTATTATTTTTATTGGCAGTAAGATTGATCCACAAGATAACTATGTTACATAGACAGTGAATATTCTCGAAAAATATAATACTGGAAGAGTACTATTCGCTATAACACAATAAACTATTAATGTAAGTTAAATTAAATTTTTAAATTCAGTGGAAGATTTTTTAGGATCGTTTTGCTTTTAATTTTTTTCCCAAAACAAAATAAATAAATAAATAAATAAACACACAGATACACACTCACACAACCCACTATTGGACATGTTTTTATTATTCTTGTATCGATTGTATGTATGTGTTTTCGCGTAATTGGCCCAAAACTCTGTGCATCAATTATTGTCTTTTCTTCAAAGATTGATTAATTATATGGCTGTAAGAAACCCAATAAATGAAAACAAATAAAACAAATAAGTAAATAAACATCCAGTGCCGCAGGCAAGGCGTCGGATTAATTCAGTGCTCATTCATTGCCAAGGCACTGGACGCCTCCGCTGATAACTATATACCGCTCACCATGTTCTTAGAGGTGTTGAAAGATTGCTAGTATCTGTCGTATCGGTCTCAAGTAGTTGTCTGTATTTGTACGTTTATCATTATTACATGCTCTTGCTATATCCGTTCCACTTCACATTATTGTTCCTCCCGTCTTCGAATTTCTATCACACTATGTTCTCCTATGTTTTGGTACTTATATGCTTGCTTTTTACTTGCATTTACTCCTATATATATTTGTTTCATTTATCCATCCATCTATAAGATCCCCATACGCTTTATCCTTTTATTTCATGTGTATATGGGCCGCAAATTCATATTATTTTATTTACAATATTCTTATCTAGATACACTTGTTCCAATTATGTTTTGTGGTTATTACTACCAAACCCGGCGAAATCTGAGCTAGAATAGCCAATCGTATACACGTTACCCGTCCTGTTGAAACTACGCTAACGTCGGACAGGTTTGTAGTGATTACATAGTTAATATATTGTATCTATATTCGAGTATATTATTTTCTTGTCGTGCCATTAATATGCTTACACGTTATCGTTATCTCTTTCCTAACCGTATATACCGTCATTGCACAATTACCTATCTGTTGTAAAAGCCTGAAGAGCGTTAGTCTACAGATAAATATAATAGAATTATAGTTAACTTTTCTATCTGCCTACGTTATCCGATTCCCGCGAAACGAAAATAAATCATTATCCGCTCAGTTAAGGTCACCCCTCTGGTACAACGTACACGTTTAATCCGTGCTTCACGGCCAATTCCTATAAAAAAATTTATGGGGCGTTTTCCTCTCGCGATCCCCCGATTAGACCTGCCTTCCTTAGTTTTGCTCAATATTCTGCCTCTCTGTTGCACGGGGATCCACTCGAGATGAAGATATACGGCTCTCAAACGGTTTCAAAACCCGAGCAAAAAAGTCAATAATTCAGAAACCTCGTGGAACTGTCAATATCATCGTCACCTTAGAGTAGACGTTAATCGGTTTTTTAACGGCTTAAACTGCAATAAACGCGACCTAAATCTCTGAAATCCATGTTCAGCTTTTTTATGTGAAGCACATGCGGACCGCTCGGACCGCATCGATCGTCAACCATTTGTACCAAACACGGCTTTACCACAAGATCAATATGATTTATAAAAATTGAATAGTAACTGCCCGTAACCTATATCCGATCAATCGCTACTAACTCCCTCCCAATACTAGCGTTTCATCATTCCCAAATTTTTGTAGCTCCAATACTACGGCCAGTTTAGCTCAATTTTTCCCCGCGTAGCATTTAAATCATCTTAGAGTTCAAAATAAAAATAATAAAATAAAAAAAAAAATCTATAGAAACAGGTGATTCATCACAACACTTTATATATTTAGTAATTCTAGGGTAATGTTTTATATGTTTACCGTTTCTTTACATTATAATATTTTACATAACTTGAAGATTTTTTGCTCACAAGATGTTATGTATGACGAAGTTAAAAAACATGCTGTGCAAAATATTATATAAACAATGAAAAATAGTGAAAGCACAGTAATTAATTTAATTTATCTGTGGCAATTTACAGTTGCATTTGGCCTTCCAAATGTTTGCAAATTCATTGCATCTAGGTTTTTTAGTACTATTTATCAGGGTCATTAACGAACTGTAAAATTGTGTCAAAAAATATTTTTTTTCTTCAGATTTTCACCAAACGTTCAAAATTTTAACTTAATTTGTTCTAAAAGCAATTTTCGATATGCTCTTCTTACTTAGTTTATGAACCCAGAATTCCATGACCATATAAGTAATAAAGTACCTTTCAACAGAGTGTTAGTTAAATTAGTAAAAACACTACCAGATTTAAAGTCTACCGATTTCCAGACGTACCCGTCTCTTCGTCAGGACCAACACTACACTTATATGTTCACAACACTATACACCATAACCATAGTATTGTTAAATTTTCACATTTAATATTTATCACATGCCTATTAATCTTGTAAGACACAAGCATGCACTAACTTGTCTATAGAACAATCAGGAATCTACGAGGGAAAGAGAGTGAGAGGGGGCAGAGTCTAAAGTGGGTGTTACCAAATCTTTTGTGAAAGTTAAATTGAATAAATACCTTTCATCCCACGACATCGCCTTTGTGGTCCAATCCGCTGGGCAATCTTTTATCACTGTTGTTCTTTCAGTCTCGATCCTATAGGCTAGTGTGTGAGGGCTTATAGCAGTTGTACCCTCTACAAGTTGCATTCCTGTTCACGAAAATTGTTCTAATAAAATGCATCATCAACATCAAACAGTGAGTATTACTTACAATCCGTGTTGACCTACTATATCTTATTAGCATTGCTGAACGCATTCATTCACACTTTCACATACGCTACCACACACACAAAACACGAAAGAATTCTCCCTGTCGGGAGGAAATTGTCTTCTCCCTTCACAACCAACCCCTCAAAACTTTTTCTCCGGTTAGGTTGGGTTGAGTTATCTCGTATTGAGCCATTAATTTTATTAAAGTTTCATCTTTAAATCCTTGGACAGCAGCTTCGACGACAACGATTTCCATATACCTAAGTATGAAGAATTTCCTGATTTATTTTATCCAGCTATTTATTTCGGATTATGTCGGATATCATTGTTCCAAATTATTCAAATTTATTCCTGGATATTCAAACTGTTTTACCTATTAGAAATCTTCGTCTCTTACGAGTCGTGGCGATAGTGGTGATATTTTATCTCGAGGATTCATAACCCTAATTAGAAACATTACCATTAAAACTTATCATTAATTACTAATCCACCACTTTCAACGTACCTGATCTTAATAACCATCATAACCATTAAGTCTTATCAATAATTTCTCATCTCCTTCTTAGTAGAATAGCGTTTATCCTTATATTTCTTAAAGAATTTCATATCTTGCTTCCAAATTCGTGACCAGAATTAGTAATGGTGTCCTCTCAATTATTTTCAACGTTGTTGCAGATAATATCATCACATCTCTTCTTTAATCCACTTCCACCTTAACTACACCAAAATAGAAAGTTTAAAGTGACTGAAACGTTAAGGAGGTAACTTTAGATCTAGAACTCCGGCGAAAGTTTGATTTTTTTGGCTTGTAAAACTATTCCCACTAGTTAGCTCGCTGGAGAATTTTAAGATACTTGCGTACTTGAGTGAACTATGAAGTATCTTAACAGGGGTTATAATAATAAGAAATATAATGTCATATATTTTTTGATTATTTTTAGCTATATTGTTTTTAATTGTTGTATCTTTGCCTGGTTGCGGTGGATGGCTTCTAATAAAACTCGGTGTGGAGTTACAGCTTTTATTAGGATAACTTTATATAATAATAAACAAGCACTATGACGCGCGGACCGTATTACACGGTGGTTCGAATCAGTCTGCCTTTCACGCCGACCCAGCCGGCCTTTCGTTTTCTTTCTCGCTCCCTCTACAGTTCTTTCATCCATTCCACCCTCTATTAATTAAGATAAATTATACGACAGAGACGAAACTATTTATATAAGAAACATGTATGAAAGCCGTTTTATAGGATGGATCAGGGCTTACGACCTGTATGAGCTGGCTTAAATCACTCTACGCAATGCAACGTTCACCAATTCCATCGTAAGAACATCCGCACATTAAGAAAGTTCTTATGTTTTCACGGCCACTCAGAATCTTCAAGTTTGTGTTTACTGGGGTGTTATGCCGTGTTGTTAAGACCTTTCGGGCCGACGTTTCGGATCCCATTGCAGGGTCCAAGCAAGCCCTGGACCCTGCAATGGGATCCGAAACGTCGGCCCGAAAGGTCGTAACAACACGACATAATACCCCAGTAAACACAAACTTGAAGATCCGCACATTGTCAATTTTTTTGAAGTTCTATATTTTATATGTTTATTTTTATAACATTTTATTGGTCTTGCCCGTTTTGCGAAATTCACCCTAAAAATGTATTTTAATGTTTTTTATGCATTTTTGTACGAAACGGTAATTCCAATATTTAAATAAACATATAATTACTAAATCTAATAAAAAGTGAACTATTCAAACGCTAATGGACTTTTAATTATTGGCGTTTTAATTTCACGTACGTACGCGCGTATTTAAAAAGAAAGAAACAAGTTTAATTAAATAATAAAAATATAAGATGACTATAACAATTTTTTTTAAATATGCATTAAACACAAAAAATCTTAGAGACCCTAATTCATATTATTGATTCGTATGGCAGTTACTTTGTGGTTCAACATGATTATTTTGATTTACACTTAATTGAACTTTGTAATGCATGTACGTTGAGTTTAATTTATCACAACTATAGTTTCGAGAGGAGAAATCTCTCCCATCATCAGGTGTAATTTATTACTAACTAATTTACACACCCCTGAACGATTATTAAACATGATTGACGTCATGATTGATGAAACATTTTTTTTGGTCTTGTCACAGTATAATATTTCTTTAAACGGTGGATACTTATACATCAACCTAACTTTAGAACGTTGAAGACCGTTGGATGCTTTTCATCTAGCTGAAGGCATCTAGGGTTAACCCTAAGGTAGGGGCAGCCAAAGGACTTGACTCTTCATAGATGCTTTACGAGGTATATGTATCTTATTTGATTGAGGCCACTTTATATAAACACCGACACGAAAAAGAGAAAGACGAAGAAAATGATGAGAGTAATTTTTACAGCAGATACACAGTCTTTAAACAACAATAAAACATCTTAATGTCGCGCAAAGCCATTCGAACTCGCCATTTCCACACAAAATGATATAACTTTATATATTTATTTATACGTTCCCGTTCCCGGGGCGTACCGTTACCAGGAAGTGTGCGACCCCCTTATTTGTAATAGTTTTCCCCGGCTGGGGTGGTAGTTACTCCTGACAAAATGAGAATTTCCAGTGCGCTTTGATGGCTTTTTATATGACGTACGCGTTCTGACGTTTCGATGCGGAAATTTAAAATGTATTGTCCGTCCACATAGCCGGTAATAGAAATAGTCTGCAAGTTTAATACGTGCATTTCTATGCATGACATAAATATTTTTAAAGACTTGATAAATGAATAAAGCACTAAATAACAAAAATAAAATTTACAAGATAATTATCCAGAAGTCTTCTCTGTAATAATTTCCTAATTATATGGGAATGCATATTGCATAAGTATTAAGTGCCGCTGCATTTTTTTATAAATAAGGCACTAAACAATAAGAGTATTTTTTATTGTTTAGTATGTATTAAAATGGTTAACCCACATGAAGTACGGACGTGTATTGAAAATATTTAAAAAAAGTTAAATATGTCCTTAGGTTTTCACGGTTCAGAATCTTCTGTGTATAGTTTTCTGGGATATTCTGCCGTGTGTATGTGACCTCTCTGGCCAACGTTTCGGATCCCATTGCAGGGTCCATCATCAGGGCTGATGTGATGAGTGAGTGTTGAAGTGTAGGTTAAGTATTACCTTGCAATACCGTACCGAAGTCAGGGTGTCTCCAAGTTTGTGTTATGTTAAATACTGGATTGCAGTACCGTGTCGAAAGCAAGGTGTGTGTCTTCATGTAGTGTGTTATGTATCTACTAACGGATGTCGGACTGTGCGGATCGTCGATTTGATTTATCTTGCAGCGCCGGATACCACGATGTTCTTAACTTAAGACAGTCACCCCTATTAATGTTTACCGGGTGCTTGTATATTTCAATTGCTTCTTTGACCAAGCGCGTGTGGTGACTACATTGGTGGTGGTACAGACTTTCAGGTGGCACAGACTGGTGGTGGTACAGGACTTTCTCGAACACCTCAACACGCTGCACAAGAAACTAAAATTCACCATGGAGATAGAAAAAGAAAATAAACTACCATTTCTGCAATCCAGTATTTAACATAACACAAACTTGGAGACACCCTGACTTCAGTACGGTATTGCAACGTAATACTTAACCTACACTTCAACACTCACTCATTTTAAAAAAGTGTTTAAAATAGCACATAAAGAGCGAAAAAGACTATAATTACTTTTTACCTTATATCTTAAAATGAACGTTCTGGCACTTAGTGCTTTATTAATGTCCAGTATTGAATGAAATGAGATGAGTATTATATAGTTTTTAGTACCGACATGTAGTAGTGTTGAAAATATGAATTAAATTATGTGTAAAATGGCACATAAATAGCGAAAAATACTATCTTAAAACGAATATTCTGGCACTGAGTGTTTATTCATTTTCAGATATCAAATATTGTATCTCTATGGCTGTATGGTATTACAATGCGAATTGCTGCCTCATCCACCTTGTTCCCCAAATCTAGCCCCGATGTTATATTTTTTGTTTCTAAACGTGAAAAAAGGGCTTGGCGGAAAGTGCTTTACTTCTCAAACGAGGATATCATCGCCGAAACGTTGGCTTTTCGCTGGGTTCAACAAATCTAAAATTTTTGATACTTTACAAATGTTTAAATATCGCAAGACTAAGTGTATCAAGCTCAAAAGACATTATATTGAGAAAGGAATAATATTAAATTATTTCCCTACAAGTTATAGAGGGCCTTTCTTTAGTATAAAATCCCTGAAAGATTCGTTAGTCTATCGATCCTTACTATACGTTCAAATCTCAGCTTACCTTTACAATTATTCACCAGTCACAGGTCCTTAGCACTTAGTATACATCAGAATATCTGGCCAGGTGAAATTTTGTATTTTTGTTTTACTATTTATTAATATGTATATCTTTACATATATAATTCTTCTGTACGAGTGTACGTAATTGAAGTCCTCCAAAACGGCTGGACCAATTTTTAAGAAATTTGTTTGCGTTCGAGTGGGTCCCTGGATGGTTGAGATTCACAACTGGACCCAGTAGGTGGCGCTGCAGTCGGGTTCTAGGATTCATAGCACCTAAACAAAAAGCCAACTTTCGGACAGAAAACGTCTGTCGAGTCCGCTAGTTTACATATACCAAGAACACAGTTAAAATTTTCACAATATTTCACAGTTCATTGTAGTATTTCTTTGATAATTTTTCTTTTCTTTTTTTTCCCCGTTTCATTTTTTAGTCTATCTGGTAGTTTTTTTTATAATTCTGGAATTACACATCCACTGTTTGGTCCAAACTCCGTATAAAATAAAAAATAAGTTATTTCTAATTCTTCATTCGATATTTGTCATTTTGTATATGTGTGTTTTAAATCTGTCCTTCGCGTATTCTTCCAGTGTCAGTTTATAATGAAGTTCTTTTTTTATCGGTAAGATTTTACACATTTTAAATAAGTTCTCAACTGTCTTTTGTTGTACTCCAAGTATGCTTTTTGTGACTTTATGAATCATGAATCGGCTCAGATCAGAGTATCTAACGAACTTAAGTCTAAATATTTAAAAAGACAATTTTTCAAAAAAATCCTCCGGTCATAACTGAAAAAAATGCATTAATATTTTTCGATAGTTTTGCCATGATTGATGTCACGTAAATGTCCTAAACAGGTAAGTAACTATGCGGTACTTACATACAAATAGCGGCTATATTAAAGCCCTTTAAAACTAAATCGAACTTTTGATTAATACGCTACCTAATTGCTTAGCTGCACAACGGGTAGTACTAAAACTTTCATAGTACCTATCGGGTTGTTGCCGTTGTTTGCGTGTTAGAGGCATCGATCGACATTTGTCAAGTAGGTACTTAGGTCTTGCGGTTAAGCACTACGTTCATAAATATATCGATTGGTGAACTAAACTATTCGTCAAGAATAGCAACCTTTCAAAGTGAACTTTGTTGCATCGATTTCAATCATCTTCAGACATGATTTCATACTCAATCTTGTTGCAATCTAACCTTTGTTCTTTTACGTTTAATGCTGTGCCTAGATATAAATGTTAAACTTTTCATTAATTACATACGGCACAAGTTATGTAGCTTGCGTTCGTGCTTACGAAAGTAGGTACATTGGTATTGAAATCAGTCATCGTCAAAATAGTCAAAAGTGGTTAGTAAAAAGTTTCTTATTTTTTGACAGTAATAACCACTCTCCAGCGCTGAAATAAAAATAAGCAACATATTCAAAACCCTTCATTTGACTTGTTTATTACATGCCTTTAATAATCACTCTCTGTCTGTTTGTTGATGTGGCGGAATCTTATAATTGATTTTTCACCAACTTCCCGACTAGCTAGAGCTCTGAAACTTTCAACATTTACGTAAAGACTGTGACTATATATTATTACGTCAAATATTTTGAAGAGATTTGGTCATTATTTAGAATAAAATGAATTATTTTCCATTATGATTGGACATTACAAGTGCCTACATAGATTTGAGATTTCATCAATATCAATACGAAAAAATGTTTCGATTACAATTTTTTTTTATTTTAGTCGACTGATTCAGCTTTGACATTAGGCGTTGAAACGAAATGTCTGATTCTATATATTATAGGTTATGTTGGATGTATGTTATCTTAGCATAACATTTATTGAAAAAAAATGGTTTGACAAAAAGCACGTTCAACATAATTATACCACGGGTTCAAATTAACGAAGGAAAAAACTACATTTCAAAATGAAGACTACAACACACACACGTTCATCAGTTTGAAGACTGCAAAGTGTACATTACAATTGTAGTAAAAACTACTTGAAGTGAAGTAATTGTAGTACTATGAAATGAAGTGAAGTAAATGAAGTGAAGTAATTGAAGTGAAGTAATGAAGTAATTGTAATATTAATGAAGTGAAGTAATGAAATGAAGTAAATTTAAATGAAGTGAAGTATTTTTTTCCCAAATAAAAATTTGGCGAGCTTAAAAAAAAAAACGGTCAACGAGAAAAATATTTAAGATAAATGAGGATATTTTCTCCAAAGTAACATTTGGTCACCAGCCATTTCTTCATTCGATGGGGGGGGGGGTTGTTACAGTTTCCAGAGATTTCTTCATTTAGCTACATCAACTTCCCAAAAATTTCTTCATGGGTCCCAAAATTTTATAAACCATGGGGGGCGGGTTGTTACAGTTTCCAGAAATTTCTTCATTTTGCTACATCAACTTCCCAAAAATTTCACGTAAAAAATGCACTATTTAAAGTATATTTCTCATACTTTCGATAACATTCAAGTGTGTACTTTGTAGCGTTCGCTTTGAGATGAAGTGTACTATTAAAAGTTTATACTTTCAATAACTTTGATGTTTGTAGTTTGTAGTGTGCACTACACTTCAAATCGTGCGAAGTGTGCACTTCAATGTAATGTAGTACTACATTGTAGTAGTGAGTACAGAGCGGACCGATCACTAGTTCAAAGAGTGTTGATGCGCAATATACGTAGTATTTTCTGCAAATTTATCACTCGTGTGCTATTTATTAACTTCTGGCGGTGAAACTGTTACCCCGTATTAAAAGCATGTCTTCAAATTTATTTTCGATTCACTTGTATTAAACAATATATCATTTCTCTCCCATTCGGCGGACTCCTGCCTTGATTGTGAATCAAAAATGTTAAAGCAACCATGACCTGAATATCAATAGCTATGGAGATATGCAATATCAAAATTTGCATTTTTTTCTCATATTTTTGACTTCTTCAGAACGTTTAACTTCAATTACAGTAATTTATATCGATTATGAAAAATTCTACGCAAGTCAAATAAAATGATGAAAACCTTAAACTATCTATTTTCATTTCTTTAATGAGTGCTTTATTTTATTTGTATTGAATGAATGAACTCTTCATAATCGACATAAGTTACTGTAATTATTGTTCTAGCTTGCTTTAGAAGAGCTATAAGTAGCTTTAGAAGAGGCCAACATCCAGCAGTGGTAAGATGGTTGAGGAAAAAGAAGGAGATGAATGATAGTTCAGCATTTTACAGAAAATAAGTCAGAAATATTGAAAAAAATGTACACTTTAATATTGTGTATCTCCATAATTATTGATATTAGGTCAAAGTTGTTTGAACGTTTTCGACTTCGAAGTATTATGGACTAGCTCTGTTATTATACCTTGTATATTATTTTCAGTTAATTATATACTTATTAAACGAATCGTGTCTTGCGCATAACCTGATCAAGCTATAATAAACTAATTATTATTATGAAAAAGTGTTCAAATTTTTATATTTTCATGTAAATCAGAATCAGAATAAAATGAAGACGTTATAAATTATTTTGGACACTAATTTTAACAAGGAGACTTTCCCTGTCCTACATTACCGCTTTTTCCAGGATTTCATTCTGCTTTCTTCCCATAAAAAAAAAGTTCTCTGGGACTTTTGTCCATTAATTTTGCGTTTAATTTGATTGACAGCCGGGATCTAAACCCCGACCCTGCCGGCGAGCGCGACAAGCTGGCCATCAAACGCGCCGTTATTTAAGAATTTATAAAAGTCGCCGCCAGGTCTCCGAGATGGAAAAACAGCCCATTTTCCAGGACATTAAAAGTTAAAATGAAAATAAGAAAAACCAAAGTTTACGCCCCCTTTACGGGCTCTTTTCACGTTATTCCACCGGGGTAGAAAAAGAGCCTTATGACGTAGTTTTGATGTCTTTATCTTGATCTATGACTGTGTTTGCTTGGGGTTGCCCTTGGAGAGGTCGGCTGCTAAATTCGTTAAAGAAAGTTTTGAATATCGTACTTATTTCTGGGTATGTTAAAAATACGAGAAAAGGATATCAATATGAATAAATTCTATTTTATCTACCTCAATTTATTTGTCTCGAATCCGGACCACAACATTTTAAACGGTATAAGTAACGAAAAAGTTATTCGTGACGTATTAGCTTACGCTGATGATATCGACATAATTGCGAAAACTCCCGATGCTTTATGTAATGCCTTCATAAATTTTCTAAAGTTCTGCCAAAAAGATGGGTCTCATAGTAAACCAGCAAAAGACAAAATACATGGCGGTAGGACGCACCCAACAAATCCCAACTCTCTCATGTGGAAGTCAAAATTTTGAAACGGTACCAAGATTTACATACCTAGGATCCCTGATAACAAGCAACAATAATACTACAGAGGAGATCCAGAAGCGCATAGTGAGCGGTTTTTTCCGCCTACAAAAGCAGATAAAATCCAGACTGCTGTCCAGAGACACCAAGATATTAGTGTACAACACGCTTATTAGGCCAGTGCTCACGTACGCAGCTGAGACGTGGGTACTAACTAAGAGGAATGAGCGAGCACTGGACGTTTTTGAAAGGAAAATTTTGAGTGTATCTTCGGACCAGTTCTAGAAAATGGACTTTGGCGCAGGCGTTACAATAATAAGCTCTATACTCTATTTAAGGAGCCAAATGTCACAAAATTTATAAAAATGGGAAGACTTCGGTGGCTGGGTCATGTGGAGAGAATGTCCGAGCATCAAGCACTAAAGTCCCTGCTGAACTCAAGGCCAATAGGGCGAAGGAGCTTACGAAGACCAAAACTAAGATGGAGTGACAACGTCCTCAAAGATATCTCTGCCTTAGAGCTTCGAAACTGGAAAGAGCTGGCACTAGACAGAGAGGAGTGGAGGAAAATTATTGAGGAGGCCAAGACCCACCAAGGGTTGTAGGGCCAAGAATGATGATGATGATGATAACCAACGAAAACAAAGCAATAATTTATTGGAAATAAGATGAAGTTAATACAAACATTTTATGACAAATCAAGCCCCCTGATATTATTTCAAATTTTCAAAATTTATTTAACATATCTAGTCCACAATATTTTACATGTAGATTCCTTCCTAAATTACGAATCGAAAATGTTCAAGCAAAAATGTCCTAATTTCAATAGTTATGGAATAAACGACTTAAAATTTTCTTCTTTTTCAATTTTTCTAACATATTTTCTGTTTAACGTTGGATTATTATAAAGTAACGTATATAAAATATTTTATGTTATCTTATATGAAAAATTTACACAATTTGCAATGTTTTCTGGCGTAAGTCTATATACGTGAAATAGGTGAAATGGGCACAGATCAACTGTCAGGTCAAAATTGATTCTGGTTCTAACATCTCGTGACAGTATTTTTGATTTAGTTACTCTTACATGCGTATAAATAATCATGTTGTATTTAAAATATCTGCTTTTTAAAGCTTTCTACGCGCAATTTTTGTAACCATATAACCAGTAATTGAGAGAGATATTACCATTTTTATCACTTTTTAATGCTTTTAAATTGCTTTTGAAACGGTTGTCAGATGTCCACCCAAAAAAAATGGATGCTAGTTCTAACCCTAGCACACTGTATTGGAGAAATCTCCCTAATGGCATGTTGGACCTTGCATGGTAAAAAATTACTCCACTTTTCTGCGATAAAATATAATATTGTATAATGAAAATGTTGATAGCCTGTGACTCCACACGTACAAACTATGTTACACGATTACAGGCGATTCTCCACCCTGTTCACATATTGTGCAAGGTAAACTTTTGCTGATCAGCGTGTATACATGTACGATTCGGATCAGGGGTCGCCCATGAAGTCGAGGGCCATTATATGCACACCTTTTTGTACCCAAACCACAATTCTCACTGGAGCGCCAGTTGGCAGACGTGGTCAGACGCCAATAATTTATTACATTGAAATTTGACACACCCGAGTAGAAACTTTATTTATACCTAAAACTGATGATACTAAGCTCTTGAATTTTGCAATATTTAAAACAATTATTTGATATTTATTTATTTGTTTGTTTAGAACTCAACAACGTTGTATATAAGTACATAAGATATTAATGTAATTATAATATAATAAATCCATTCACTGAATTTGCATTAAAATTGTAGAGATCATTCATGTCAATCATTGAATTGAATGAAAATTCTAAACTATGTTCCCTCTACGTGAGTTTAATAATAATTTTATATTTTACTACATAAGTTTTGAGAGTAACAGAATCTTTCATCGACAGGTGATATATTCAATTCAATTTATTTATTTATTTCATAATATGTACATTACAAACTAAATGTTCAAGGAAAATATATTATGAAAGTATACATATTTAAATAACAATATTTAATTAATTGAAAATAACGTTCAAAATATGGTCAAAGTTGTAGGAGAATCCTGCTTCGGAAAACCCCTTCAGATACATGGAATATATCAATACCCAAAGTGATATTGTTCAGCATAGCGGTAGCTCTTCCAACAGGCATAACCATCTGCAGGTTGGTCCTGTATATTGGAATGTGAAACAATCTATGCTGACGATGTCTAAAGTAATTATCTGGAAAATGCAAACCAATGCTCCGCATAATTTCAAGATTATCGATCATGAGAGGTTAACCTCGGAAGTTAGGTAGTAAAATTATTATTAATATATTATTATTAAACTCAAGTAGAGGTAACATAGTTTAAGTTTTTCACTCGATATAATGATCACTGAATTACATTTAATCAAATGATCAAATTAAGATATTAGTAATGTTATATTACACACTATTTTTTAAAGAAAAAAAGGCGTAAATAAATATATGTGTATGTGTGTAAGCGCGTTAGGTTTCTAAGATATTCCTCATGGCTTTTTGGAAAGCACTAGAGGTTTTGTGAAATTTATCGATACTAGAAAATCTTTTATTATAGTCTGATAACGAGCATTCTGTTGACAACACCATAACTGTTTTGTAACTAAACTAACTGACCATCACATATTTTCTCCGAAGGAATTGTTTGGGTTGGATTCATATGCAAAGGTAAAAGTGGCATGCAGGGAGTTTATTATGAACAATAGTGAACTGTCTGCACTGTTTTTATATAATTTTTATAAATTCTCTCTGCATCCTAACTATTTTTATATAATTTTATAAATTCTTATGTAAGCCAGCACTGTTACTAAATGGTAATGTATATTCATTAGTACTAGAAGAAACCTGCTGATAACTAACTCATACTTAGCAGGATCTTTGTTAATTGTAAAATATGTAAAAATAAAAAAAAGAGATGATGGAATTCTGTCCGGACGCAAAATCTTATATATTTATTTGTTGTCATTTCCTCGTCATTCATCCATTCCAAATGACCAAAGCACAAATGCAATTATTTAATTGCATTCACTAATTCACATTAATTTTTTAATTTAATTTAATTCAGCTTTGAATTTACTCCAAAGATTTTCATTATTTTCAAAAAATTCAAAAGGCGAATGACCAACAACAAAAGGGATGCTCTTGGAGAGCTGAAAAGCGGACCTGGTGTCTCCGTCACCGGATCGAGCGAACTTTAACCGCGCGCCTATATTTGCACGTGCCCTTTTGTATTATTGTATCATTTTACTTGCTCTGGTATCATACAGAAAACGAACATACAAACTTTTCCACATATATGATCTCTTATCTACCGCATATCTTACTGATCTAATTCCGTTACTCTTTTGGCAATCTCAAGCTTCACTTTGACACATCACTTTCACACTTTGTATCTCTTGTCTCAGTCATGCCATTTAAGGGGCTCTTTACTTAAATAATTAATTAACAGCGTAGGTAATTTAATTGAATAAAAATCGTGAAAGAATATTCAATGCAGGTACGTACATGGGAACATGCATGTGACAAAAACATTAGCGAAAAGATAGCATCGATTACTCCCTGCGTTCCTAGACCCTAAACATCACGCCATTAGACGTATTTTATGAGGACACGTCAACGATAAGGTTTATGGTGGGAAACCAGCAGCAATTATTGAAGGAAATAAGGGCAGCTTTTGAGATAGTGTGCGCCCAAATTCAGAAAACTTAATATTAAACAATTGTTAAATAAAAAAAAATAACTTAGTTAAACACCACTTATATAGGTGGTGTTTATTTAACTAAGCTATTTTTATTTATTTAATTATAATGTCACTCCACCAAGTGTTTGCTTCCT
Source organism: Agrypnia vestita (assembly GCA_016648135.1). Lineage (NCBI taxonomy): Eukaryota > Metazoa > Arthropoda > Insecta > Trichoptera > Phryganeidae > Agrypnia > Agrypnia vestita. Next base: position 17,221 of record JADDOH010012031.1, read on the forward strand.
TTGAAAATTTAACAATTGTGTTGATTTCCGTCAAAAATGCCTGAAAATAATTAATAAATTTCGTTTAAATATTTATATTTAATCATGAGAGTGACAATAAACGAAGGGAGAACGAAGATTAATTACATTTATTATCAATATTTTTAAATTTAATTTGTTAGAAATGCTTACTTAGCGTTGGACTTTGCGCAGGTTTGAGGCATGTTTATTTTTTAGGTTGGTTCCGAATTCACAAACACTTTCATTACCTACTTGAAGGGTTTTATAAAGTTACTTCATTGGTAGATTGAGGATCACAAATTTGATAGTAAATAAAATAATTTCGACTATACCTATATTCCAGTGTTCGTATTATGTGATATATGGTAAATCATCTAAGAAAGGCACAAGGTACAATCAAATCTGAACAAATTAAATATTTTACATATGCTTTCTTTAATTTGAATTACAAAGCTAAAATTTAGTGTAGTGAAAAATCAATAAAGATAAATCATAGAAATCTCACAGATACAAAGCTATCTATACGGAAAACGTGTATGGAAGACTTTATAAGGTGGCCCAGGACTTATGTATGAGCCCGATGAAGTGATTACTTTACACAACGCACCCGTTCACCAATTCCACCGTAAGAACATCCATACATGTTCTAAATCAGTTTCTTTCATCTATCCAAATAGATTGTTTTAAAGGCACCTATAGTCCTTCCCATGACATATGTAGTATACATAGTTGATAATATACGCAAGAAGAAGGGTTATAAATGAAATATAATAAATAATCACGTGCAGAATAGACGTCTAAAACAGGTGAACAATTTAAAATACCTCGGGGTAATAACATCTCAGGATGGAAAGCATGAAGGATAGGAGGATAGGAGTCGCAAGCCAGGTAGCTCGATTCCTGTATTATCCCGAACGAAAACCGGAGTTCAGCCAGCGAGCAAAGTTGGCAGTATTCAAAATAGTTTTCAGGGCAACCCTAGTGTTTTGCCACGAGCACTGGATCTTGACCGAAAGAACCCGCTCAAGGCTACAGGCCGCCGAGATGGAATTTCTACGAGGAATAGTAGGCGTTACCAGAAGGGACAGAGTCATAAATAATCAAATAAGATAATGTCTTGAAGTAGGGCCTTTATTAACGTTTATCGAGAAATCACAGTTACGGTGGCTGGGACATATTTTGCTGATGCCGGCAGATAGACAGCCAAACCGGATATTCCAGGCAAGACTGGCAAGGCAGAAGACTAAGGGGCCGTCCTAGAAGGAGCTGGTGGAAACAGTTGGAAGACTCCTGCGAAGCGAGGTTGCAACTAAATTGAGCTGACGTGGAGATCTAAGCCCAAGATAGGAAATGTATAACCTTCTATGTGGTGCAGGGACCCTGACCCATTAGGATAAGGGATTGAAGAAAAAGATAATAAAAAATCGTCAAGATCTGAAATTACATTGATACATTCAGTCGTTCATAATTGAGCTCCAGTAAGATATTTCAAGATGTTTCTTTGATTTATTGTACTGTGAACTTGTGAATACTCTAAATAAATAAATAAAAATCATTTTAAAACCCTTCTAATGTGCGTATATTTTTAGACATCGATATACAACTCACACTGCATACAATAAAACATCAAGACAGTCAAAAATCAAGCACCAGCGAAGGATCTGGAATTTTTTACGTTTGGGGCAATATAAAGTATGAAAAATATTCATTTAAGGCTAATAGTGCGTCGGGCTGTCACTTGTCACTGACCCAAATATGCGCAAACGCTGGTAAGCACATATTAAATTACAGGTACCCTTTCTAACGACCTTTGAAGGTCCTTCGGATATTTTTACCCCGCTCGAGAGCTCGGTCAATATTTGAAATTCATTTTATCGATTCTGAACGTCGGCCGTGTTTGTGAATAAATTTACGCGACGGACAAAAATTAACGATTCCCCGCCGAACCTCAAAATAATTAATGAACGAAACCGAGCCTGATTGGTATTGGTGCCTTAAATCCGTTTTGGAAGTGAAGTGAAGCCTGGAGCTGGCAGAAGAGTAACGAAAGTAGACTGAATGCAGTGGAGATGAGATGCCTTAGGCGTGTGTGTGGTAAATCCATTAATGATAGAGTAAATAATGAACATATTATGAATTAATGTAAAGCTGATCTTATCATAATTAATAGAATTAAAAAAGGGTCGCTCAGATAGTTTGAATGAATGAGGAAAGAATGGTAAGAAAGATATATAATGCAAGTGTTGATGGCGCCAGAAAGCAGGCGCGTGCCGTGAGAATAAGAAGCATGACTTTTATTTAAACATATTTAAAAACAAAAATTAAATTAAATATTTATCTGGCAGAATATTATGAAATATTAAAATCTGAATAATATTTTAATTATTGTGATTGGAATATTACGAGATATTTGTCTTATTTGGGTTTCTTTTCAAAATATGTGCTTAGGAAAAGTCATGCTTCTTGTTCTCACTGCATGCCCCTGCTAGAAAGACAGGGCGACCGCTTAAGACGTGGCACGACCAGATTAACCAGATACTGGAAGATGATCTCGTCAAAAGCCTCAATAACCGGCGAAATTGCATGCGAAGATGTATGAATGTAGATGAGGCGAGAGTTGTACGTCAGGACAGAATAGTGTGGCGCTCTATCCTTTCTGCCTACCCCCACGGGGAAACGGCATGATGGTAAGTAAAAGTAAAAAAAACCGTTTTAACTTCTTTTTTGAATGCTGTCCGCTAGCGCAGACTACTACGAGCGAGATTTAATTGGAATATTCTAGCGAATATTAAATAAAGTGTTTCCAACGATAATAAAGTGTTTTCATTTGTCTCCCGCACTGTAAAAACATTTTGATAAAAATATATTTCACACGATGAATTTAATTGTGTAAAACCACCGCTCTAAAATATTGTATCTGGAATAGTATGCGTTACTAAGTATTTTCTCACAAAGTTTGGGAAATTTATACTCTGGACAGTGTACGAAGACAGTTTCAAAGAGCACTTAACCCCAAGTGACGTAATTCAGTTCAGCCATCTTGCGGTGTAAACAGGAAGTTATGTGTTAGGCGATACTCATCCCACCACAAGTGCTTTTCTTTACATGTATATATGTATTTTATTTTGTAAAGGAAACATCAAATTTCAGATGCTTTGATTTATCCTGGCGTCCCCTAGTGTCTATTATTTAAAGATTTTTATAATCTAAAGTTATTAGCTATTTTAAAATGAAATAATATTGGATTTTAACATAAATTATGTCCATTTTTTTCAATGAAGAGAACAAGAGGACACAGCAAAAAAGTATTCGTCATTTAAGTAGGTGTCAAAAATGCTCACTTTTGCATGATTGACATTCCATTTTAAAGGCTTGCAATTAATAAAATAACTAGCCGTACACCTGTGAAAAATCGCGGTGTTTAAATCGACATATTGCGGGATTTTGAAGCTGAAAATCCATGAATAGATGGCTCAAAATCACCAAGGTGCAGAATTAGCTTTGCCAGCAATTTAATGTCTTAAATCTTGACTTTATTGAGAAAATAAAATTAATAAAATACTACAATTAACGTGTTTTGTGTGTACATCAAATAATACAATTTATTAAAGAATTATATTTTAAATTAAATCAATATAAATGCAGAGAAAGTCATTTCGGGAACGCGTCCTAATGTAGGATCTTCAACAACAAGTCCAAAATATTAATGAAATATTTAAGGTATTTAACTCAGTCATTACTTAATATACCGTATTTTTTATATAAAATCAAGTTTTGAAAAATATACTTAAAGATTATTTTTTTTAATTATAGAAATGCAAAAATGGTTTGTCCAATAGCGCATATGTCATTTCAGTGAACGCATCGATAACTGAACAAAAATAATTTTAAGTGAACGCAGCCATTCTATGTCAGCCGTCAGTAGAGGAAGCAAACAATGACAAAGGCGGCTGCCAGGATATTTATCGGAAAATAAATTAATATCTAAGTGATAAGTACCTTTCAATTCATTATTCGTAGAGCGTACATCAATAGTTCGTCAATTCGTGAACGTGTTTTTTACATTTATTTATTGATGTGATTCTTTTTTACGACCCGAAATAACAAAGTAACCTCAAATATATTACTACTGACAAAGTCAGGTTACATTTAAGATGGCCGCTGAATAATCAAAGCACACGCTTATTTGAAATCGTCATTTCGAGAACGGTCATTTCGGGAACGTTCCCGGACATGATGGTACATTCCCGAAATGACCGTTGCATCCCCGAAATGATAATTATTGTTTTCAAGGACGAATCACTTACATTTTTTCATTAAATTATTTTACAAATTCGTTGTTTTTTAATTACATCATAATGGAGATTCCTGATAACGAAAAAATAAAAGAACTCAAAAAAAGCTTAAAAAGAATATTGCAGTTTATTTGCGCCAAAGAGAAAAGGCAAATGCTAGGAAAAGAAAGTTTTTGGATAAGATGACTGAACAACAGAAAGAAATTAAACGGGCTAAGTAAGGGCAGGGAATATTATAAAAAGACAAAAGAAAGTGAAGAAAATTACTGAAGCAAATTTTGAAGAAAAGTTCAATAAACTGAAATACGCAAAAGAGCTTGAACACGCGTCTATTGAAAAGTTTATAGAACAATACACTTATGATGTTAAGTCTCATGACTGTATGAATAGTTTAAAATGTGAAATGTGAAGTTTGAATTAGGAGATAATAAAGATTCTTTGACATATTTTACATAGAGGTGCATTCAAGAAGATAAAATTATAATAATATTGGTGTTTTCGAAAAATAATTAGTTTTGTTTTGTAATTTATATACTTTTTTAGTTAACTTCTCATTCGTAATAGAATTTATTGTTGCTTTTCTTACGTTGCTTACATTTTTTTCCATTATTTGTAGAATCCACTCGACTGATTTATGAAAATGTTAAAACTTAATTATAATAAGAATTTATTAAAATTAAGAGTAATTTTTCTGAAGTGCAATTAATATGGCAATATAAATAAATAACTTTGTTAATTCAACCGTTGTCTATAATTTAAATATTTCCTTACCTATGCCTTATGATATCCATATCATCATTTCGGTAATATTTATGTCATTCCGGGAACGGTTGGTCATTTCCGGAAACATTACAATATTTCAATAAAATACGCATCAATTAGCTATTTTTTTTAGAAAAAACATAGTTTATTACATTACAAAGCTTTAATTCTATTCATGTAGCATTAATTCCATTATAAAAGCTCTGAATAATTTGAAATTTCTTAAATTTTATGAATGATAATAGCAACTTCTTTTTTTTTGACGTATTTTGCTTGTAAAAGATTTTGTATTTATTGTTTTTAATATTTTATATATTATGGATACATAATACACCCATGTTATTAAACAATCATTAAGTTATGTACTTTGTTTTGTTTTTGTTCATTTTATCAAACTTAGGAAAACGTTCCCGAATTGATGGTTTTCTGTAAGATATTCACTAAAAAGCAATTTTACAAAAAAAGTATAGAATTCTGTGCGCTGCCCTGTCAAAGTTTATTAATATACAAATTTTGCAACAGTATAATCCAAGAGTCATCATTATAGCTTTAAATTTTTTTTGGCATAAAACCAATCTTGAAATTTGCAACCTTGGTGATTTTGAGCCAGATAAACATTTGTTTTCTGAAATGGACCTTATTCGCTTAAACTTCAAAGTAAATACATTAAAATAATAAAATAAAAATGTAAAGGGCGTGTAATTTGGTGAGGGCGACCCTTGCATGTTGCCTGAGCCCTTCACTCTCTAATTATCTAAGTTGTAATTTCAGTTTAATTTCAGCAAGTTACGAACTTTACGGACCAATAGACATAAAACGAAATAATCATATTGAATCAAATATTTCGTAAAAGCATATAGAAAATCTTGTAGGTACAGAAGAAAATTTTCTTTCGAATAAAGTACGAGTTTCCTTTTGGCACTTAATTTAAAATTTGATAAAAAAACAAACACCTACAATACTAGTAATCTCAATTTTATATTTATCTTTATCATGGTTTATTTACACCTACAATACTAAAAACTCAATTTTATATTTATCTTTATTATGGTTTATGGTTATGCTAATTTTTATATCATCGTTTTTGCGTAAGTGACGTATCAAGGGCGCTTTACAAATAAGACATCTTGAAGAAGTGAGTTTTTAGCCACTTCTTAAATGCTTCTTGATTCTCCATGGATCGCAATACATAATTTCTGTTTTTTTAAGGGGGAATACCAACCTAGACATTTCGAAAAAATCGATTTTTTAAATTTTGCATTTTGTAAAAGCTTAAGGTTTTAAGAATATCTGGTGAAAATTTCAATCAAAAACTCGTAAAAATAACAAAGTTATAGCTGATAATAGTGGCATCCCTTTGTTGATTACGCAGGTAGCTTCCAGTCGGGCTTTTTCCTAATTGAAACGTTAGACTTGTTTCTATTATTTTGTGAAAAGTGCTCGATGACATGGAAATTTTTTGCAAGGTGGAGGGCTTATATTATGGACCTAGAATCGAAGATTTTATGTAAGTTGAAAAATTTCGTGATTTATTCGTTGCTCAATTTTCAGACGCGTTTTACTCGAAACCATGTTTTAAAAATCGGTGACCAAAATATCTCGGCAACCACTGAACCGATGAATTTGAAATTTCTAGTTGTTATTTTTATACATAATTATCTAGTCTTTGCCGTAGGATTTTTTTAGGCGACTTAGTTTTTTTATCGGCATAATAAATCCGAAGCTATTTTAAATTAAATAAATATATAAAAAAAAAAAAAATAAAAAAAAAATCATAAACTAATTTATATTGTCAATTTTGACAATCTTTTTGTTTTTTTTTAATTCTGATGATTACAGATGAAGTGGTCACCGCGGAGGACCTTCTTTTTCGGCAGTCGACAGAACCCAAGAATTTTCCGCCAGTTTCCGAATTTTTTTAATAAAAAAAATTAAATTTATTCTTAAAAGTATGTACTTTTATATATAAATGATACAAATACCATAACTTATATAGGTTTTCTTATAAAAATTTACAAAATAGTCTTTTTTCGCGCTTCGTAGGTAGGTAGTCCTCCTTAATTTGGCGCGAACGACATCCTATACGATGAATCTATCAACAGAAAAAAGTAGCAGTCTCGTCAGAGCGCAGAAAAGTCACATCTAAACGAGATCACGATTTTCATTTCTTATAACTACCACTAAAAGCGAGAGGATATTTTTTTATTTTATCCCAAGATTCCCTTAAATCTTGTTTGTCAACAACGAAAATTATTCAAACGCGGGGTTGGAAAATTCCTCCAGCTTCGGCTCCGTTCGGCAAAGTCCGGCGGTACGAATCTTGAGTACGAAAAAGTTGTCGCAATGCAGCGCACACTAGCGTCATCTGCCGTCGTTAAATTTAACTACGCGCGTTGTGTTTTGAATTTTGTCTCCGGCTGTTATTTATTCACGGTTCCGGCTCCTACGGGCAAAATGTATCGCACTTGAACCTCCGTATATATGTAGAATTCATACTGATATGGACGTGGAAAATATGAAAGACGCCTTTATTTCGAAAACCGGTTCCCGTTCACGAAAGACATATACAACGATATATATACCTTATTTCTCGTACCTTTTCTACGCAAGAGTTGATAAGAGAATGAAGTAGAAGTACTTTTAGGTAGGTATACATTTAATACTACCTTTTATAAAGGGTTGCATGGTGCAATTTTTTTTTTGGATAACATCCATTAAAAAATGTATGTATGGATACCATTATTTTTAATGCTTACATCATTAAGTTTGTGGTTGGACAAAATTATTAATTTAAAAATATGGTATTAATATTTTTTGTGAAGTTGAAATTTTAAAATTAATATAATAATAATAATAAAATGTACATAAAAATAATAAAAACAGGTTGATTTAACATAGATACAACTCACAGATAATACGGAGGAAAAGTGAAAGTTAACAGTAATAATTAATGCGTATAATGGTAATTATAATCTGAGCAAATTGTTCGGGTTGCTAACTCATTATAATGTATAAGGCAACGTATTCTGTTTTAATTATATCATAGTAACTAGAATTTGACTACCTGCAGTGACAATGCAGTGTGTGAATGGTGTGTGTGTGTGTGTGGGTGTATAATTGAGATGAACTGTTGTATGTAAAATGATATGGGAAGTAATTATCATACGTAAATAGATAGTGTGCATGGTACTAATGGATGGATTGAAATTACATATTGTTTTGTAATTAACACAATCATATAAAGGCCAACAACATCCCTTTACATGGTAACTATATTAATTTATCAATTCACACTTTTACTTTACTTTTTGTACATATTCCATCATATTTTTACGTTCATAATATTGATTATGTCATATTTTTAAATAAACAACAGGCCAGTTGCACTTTATAAGCAAGAGTATTATTTAAAACCTATTTAATTATTACTGTTTACTTTTATACTTATCACTGTTCATATATATTTATTTATTTTAAAGTGTTATAATGATTTATCATTTCTTATTTAAATGTTTTATTTCTATCTGTTATTTTATTATTTATTTTTTTTTATCTTGTTTATTCAGTAGGTTTATTGATTTAATTATCTTTATTTTCTTTTGAAATGCTTCTAATTACTGTTTGCTTTTATAGTAATCATTGTTTATATATGTTTATTTAAGTGTTTAAATGATTGTTCATTTCTCTTGAATATGTTTTATTTATGTTAATTTTTTGTTTTTTTTATTTTAAAACGTGTTTTATGTTTGTGTAAAATATCTTGTTATGTACTGTAAAAGCCCACTATGGCCTTGATAAATAAATAAGCAAATACTAATCAACATTAAAATAATTAACTATTTATATGAAATAATTGTACAATTTTCATTTGACTGGATATGAATAATTATTTTTGACTGGAAGTTTCATTTTTTAAAATGAATTAAGTGATCTTTTCGTTTCTGTCCTGTTTCCTGCATCCCGTTAGTGGTGTTTGGCGATTAACCGTTATTTTAACCGGTTACGCGGTACTGTTGTATCTGATTGTATAGATTATTTAAAACCAGATACAAATTATTACTTCTCATATATTCGATAATAATTTAACTCTTCATACCAAATTTTCTGTGTTAATTTGATTAGTTTGAAAATGTATAATTCTGTAATTATTGACGAGCTTTCTTCGATTGACGTAGATTATAATTTTCTTAAAAATTTATACTACATTAGATTGGATTAAAATGTTTATTTTCTACAAATCACGAGGCAGATATCATAAAAAAAAGACGAAATTCCATTTCTAATATCATAATATTGAAAACAAGAAAACCAGTGCTGCTCTGATCGTGATTGTGACTGGAATTATATGTTGTAGCGATGATTGGCAGCTGTATTTATTCGTAATTCGTTAAACTACCACACTAGAAAACCTCTGATACCAATCAGTATTATAATCTAACACCAATCATAATCGCAAATGATCAGTGTGAAATGATATAGTCATATCGATTATGTATGCCTCAAAATGAATTTAATAAATAATCATAAATCGAAAAAAGTTGTGGAATGGTTGTGATTTTCTAGAACGTGTCATTTTATAACCGGCCCCGAAGCGTTCGTTACATTGTTGCTTATAAAATCTGTTCAGAAATCAAAATGAATTCTTCTCGGCCGTGAAACGTACAAAGACGGAAGTCCTATAAAACCCGCACGTATTCCGACGTACACCGGATATTTACGTTTTTACGTGGCGGCCGCGTTCCTGGACGAGAACGCCGTTAACTTAAGCCTGATTCAGATCAAAACGGCGGCACGACACGCGTCAAATGTTTCCACGGTTGAAAACAAAAATCGCAAGGTTTTTATACAATATACAATATACATACATTTATAAAAAGAAAGTTCATAAATTAAAAGAAAATGTTTTTTTTGTATTTCATATTTTGTAATTTTTCAAAACATGTTGCTTGTTGGTCTAGTGGTAATGAAATATTATAAAATACAGTAGTCTGTAGTTAGAAATCTATTTTGGGAGACCGGTAAGTATGTAATAATTCATAGAAAAAGCGTTTAGCTTAGTTTTAAAATAATATAGTAAGAATATTGATTTAACACGTATTTCAAGTTTGTTTATCTGTATTTTTGTTTTTAAAATGTAAGAGTTCCATTTTATTATATTTTAAATAATATTGTATAAAAATATAATAAAAAACATGATTTTATAAAAAAATTCCAGAAAGCATATATCATTTAAAGCCACATTACTAAGAGCGATCACAGTCTAAGCATATGTCAAAAAAATCGTGTAAAATAAATTAATCATTATTATATTTTCATCAGGAGTATGTCTCTCTGCCAAATTTCAGAGCGATTATTGGTCAGGAAGTGGATTGAATATTGATGACAAAGAAGACCCATCAATTCTCTTTCATCTTTCCTCCTTCATGTCAGTTTTCAAATAATCAACGCCTTTATGGGCTTTTACATCATTAGCATTTTAATTTTACATACGTACGCAGGTATATAGAAAATAAATATATTTGCGTAAGGGAAATAATATAATTATAATTAAATAAAGTACTTAAACATTTTAGAGAAAATAAATATGCATTAAACACAAAACGACTGAGAGATCCTAATTCAGATTAATTACATTATTTACATGTCATTCAGTGTATAAGGAATGGTTTGATAAATAATAGTAAAATAAGTAAAAGTTTTTTAGACACTAAGTTTTTTCTTAAATAAAATTAATGTGTGAAGTGTCCTTGAGGTAAGTTGTGAAATAGTTGGATTGTGGATCTCCTGAACCATTACCATAAATTTTCAACCAGGATGTTCCAGTGTGATTCGAATAATGAGGCGCAAGTATTTATATTTATGACAAAATATTGACAATTTCAAATCCGATTTTTCGTTGCTTTAAGGAATTTTAGGGAATATGTGGTAGTAATGAAAGAATGTGTCGCGGTTACAGGTAGCAAGTAAAGATAAACAAGTTAAGGACATCGTACTACTGGTAAATCTGGAGAAAGTCCTCCCGAAACGGGAGCACAGCAAGGCCGGCGATTGACCTGTGAAAACTTGATGATGATGTGATATATTATAATTTGTTGTGTTCTAGCTCGTATATATACATCCACTCTGTATCACGAACACAACCCTGTTTGCGCTGCATTATCTTCGTTTGCAGTAACCCACCCTTAATCTACTGACCCACTCGTTTAACCCGACTCGTCGATATCACCCTCACAATTTAACCCACCTATTTTGTCGACTAGACATTATTGTAACATGGAATCGGGTCAAGTATGCACAATGCCAAAATCATACTGAGTCAGCATAAAGCGTTTAGAAACAGATTTGTTTGTTCTTTCGCATCCGAGTCATAGATAGTGCAACTTAATTTTAAAAGCCCTCTGTAGATGCACATTTCAATTTCTTCAAGTTGCGTTGTTTCAATAAGAGTATCAATGTAAAGCGGCATAAATCAGCTGAGATACGGCTCATAATACGCCTCTACCAGTCTCAGTCTCGAGTTGCCCCCGACCAGGTGTGTTGCAGCCATCCACCGTTGGGGCACTTTTCCAACCATTTTTTGATTAGAATTGTGCAGAAAATATTCTCATCTTCTAGGCTGTCATTTTGACGCCTAATGTGGCCGAAAATTTTGAAGAATGTGATCAAATTTGTTTCAGGATTGAAACACTCGTTTGTCGTGCTGACTACGGAATACGTGAAACATCCTTCTCCAAGAAAATTTTTTAAGGCATATATATATAAGGCACGTTTCTACCTTACGCTTGTCGCTGTTATGGGCTTAGCTTGTGTAAATATAAGCCTCCTCTAAGGAATGCCAATTATCTTAATTTTTTGCCTTTTATATCTGTTCTGACATCATTACTTTACCGCGTTTAACGCTTCAACGTTTATTTTACCAATTTTAACAAATTACGTATTGTAATAATAAATAATCTCATCAATAAATTGTACTTTGGATGGTTTGGAGGTGCTTTGGGAGCAGTTGCTTCAAGTTCACCACCGCCATGAAAACATTACATGAAAAGCGTATAATATCACGTCTGCAAAGCATCTGCATGGCTTTCTGACATTTTTTCAATTTTTGTAAAAAATAAACTCAAAAAAAGTATTTTTTAAAAAGTTGAATATTTCAAATAATTTGAGGAGACTAAAAAAATATATATAGGCCAAGCCGCTAGAAACTCAAGTACAAAAATAAAATAGCATCACCGTTTTAAAAAGTATAATTATTAATACGAATACACTTTGTATTAATTTGTTGTTTGTTGTTGAATAATTTGTTGAAATATCTTGTGTATTCTTGTTATTAATATAAATAATCTTACCACAAAGTCATTTTCCAATTGAAAAAGTTAATAAATAGTTACTTCTCTGAATCTCCAACCGCATAATCGACACCAACTATTTCTTCGATACTCACAAATGGAAACTGCTCTACTCGGATAAGATGGATATTGAACAATTTGTTGAAATCCTAAAGAATTTAAATTCTGAGAAAACACTGACCAAAGCGATGACCTTCAGATCTCAATTTTCATTTTGACAGTGATAGCGTATAATTAATACACAGTAATAAAGGAAAGAAAATTATAGTCGAAATTTTTTTTTCGATTACCGATGCCGTTAGTATAAATATATCTCACTTACTTAACAAGGTGTACAAGTTAAATATATATATATATATATAAAATTTCCAAAAATTTAATAGATGTGGTAGTCTATCATGGGTGGAATTGGCGAACGTTACAAAGTGATCACTTAAGCCAGCCATACGATAGGTCGTAATCCCCATGAACACCCAAAGAGACTTCCATACTTTCTTCTACTTTCCCATATAATTAATAGCTTTTCTGAGAGACATCAACGGTAAATCTTGAATAATTTGTATCTTAGTGACCACGCCCCTACACCCACCCGACTCTAATAATCCCCCCACTCCTCAGGACGTCCTTTAGCCTTTAGTTAAGTATTAGCAACATTACTGAAGATGATGCATCAGCATTAAGAAAAAAATGTATATTTAATTGTTATAAATAATAAATAGTGAAAATGAGCGGTATGATTATTTTTAATAATTTAAAATCGCCTTTCACAAAGTTACGCAGGAAAATTTATGTTATATCGTATTCGATTGGTCGGCCAAGCTGTAACACCGCCGGTACCGGTGGTGTGTCTGACGAAGCACTTCAAAAATCATTGCGAATACATCTTAAACATTACGACACCAATTTACGACATCGCGTTGACGACACGGCTAATCCTATTTGTAGCCGCGGCGCGCTCGGCGAGAAATGTTGCCAGCCATACGGGATACTGTTTAAAATGTTTGTTTCACAAAAAAAATCCAAGACTTGTTCGGGCATGCTGAACGAATGAATGAGGAAAGAATGGCGAAAGACGTGGCATGACTATAGTAACCATATACTGGAGGATGGTCCTGTTAGGAGCTTCAACAATCGTGGAGTTTGTATGCGTAGATGTATGAATATGGACGAGGCGAGCGTTATGTGCCTGGACAGAAGAGTGTGGCGTTCTATCCTCTCTGCCTGCCCCCACGGAGAAACGGCATGATGGTAAGTAAGTGTAATTATTTTATTGAATACATAAATATATTACGGATCACCTCCTACATCTAAACTTATAAACTTGACCCCTTTATAATATTAGTAAAAAATTTATTCTCATTTCATTTTAATGTGCTCATCTCGGCACAGGTTCATCCTAGTGAGATGAGTGGCTCTTTTTCTAACCAACATGTATTAAGTTCAGAATAAACTAATATAAAATGACGCTTTAGGTAGAATATTACTTTTTGAAACTGTTGTGTCATTTTAGAAAAATATATGTATTTAAAATATATTCAACTTAATGATAAATTTTAATTTGATGCCTTTCCATAACAAAATTTTTATAAAAAATGCTGGAGAATTATATTTAAAAAAAGTAAATACACCAGAATTGAAGAAATTAGAAAAGCACTCAATTGGATGGTAATTAAAAAAAATACTTATTTATAACGTTCTCATATTTTTATTTTATTTATTTATTTAATGTTTATGGAAGACCAACAGCACAAAAAAAAGCATAGAAAACATTGATACAGTATAGATGGCCAATTACAGGTCTCCACATTTAGGTATATAAAATTTTCAATAACAAAATGCCAAAATATTTCTTGAACAAAATTATTGCAAATAGTGATGGACATAAATATAACACCAGAAATAGGAATAGAATAAGATTACCATATAAGAAAAATGTATATACACAGAATTGTCTAATGTATAGAGGTGTAAAAATATACGATGAGATGCCAGAAAACATGAAGATTATAAATATGATGAATAAATTTAAAAACAAATGCTATAATTATTGTAAAAATAATATAGAATTGTAGAGCATAAGATGTATTATTAATTATTCATTTTACCATAGATTAGATTAGATGTAAATGTAAATATATAGGTTATCAGGGATAGTATATTAGTAATAGATTTAAGAATATAAAGTGTTAATACTAGTTAATATACAAACTGTAATATTTACTAACTTAAGAAGTAAATAAAAAAAGGTCTTGCAATTAATTGCGTTTCTTCTGTTGTTTTTAGGCTGTTTTAATCATAGGCTACAATTTCACCGGATACAATTACGTTAACAAGTTCAGGCTGCAGGGTACACAACGCTAACGCCGTTTGCATTTTAAATACGAGGCAATTCCGTTACGATTCGTTTAACGGCGCCGCTACACTAGCCGTTTACTCCCCCGCATAACGACCAACCCCCCTACGTAATGTAAGACATAGATACAATTTGTAAGAAAAATCGTTAACCGCGTTACAAGAATAGACGCGATGAGGTGTGAAACAAATTGAAGACTTTTCGTTCAATTTCATTTTACTGTGCCTCCTTGCTTTTTTCAAAGCGCCACATATTTTTGATTTTATTACATTTTTAAGAGTTCAGTAACAAAGCAATTCATTCAGTTTTTTTTTGAAAATATATGTTGCTTAAATGCCATGCTTCGATGTTCTCACCGCACTAACATGATAATAATAATTAGTGTATCAATGTAGTGGATCATGTTAAAATATGTAAATAAATAATTGATTTAATATGTTCCGTGGGTATTATTATTGAACATCGCACACTGCACACGATTTAGTAGTGCGTGTACGCGCGTATAGATGCGACGTCCGACACGATCCGGATTTGTTCGGAAATTTTTGCGATTTCGTAGGACGGATATTGAAAAATTTGTCAATTTGTACATGACCACAAATGTTTATGGGACCAAAGTGATTCAACTGCGTAACCATCAGCGCAGATCATGGCGGAGAATCTCTAAAGAACTAAAAAAATACCTGTAAGTTAAATAATTTGGTTTTAATTAAGGTGAGGTATAATTATGTACTTCGAACAAAAAAACTTTTAAATATTTCTCCGATGTTATGAGCTCTCGTTGCACTTCGATTCTCCCCAGCATTTGTGAATCTATTAGATAGATAGTCATGAAATTTGTCATTATTTGTCTGCCATAATAGAATTTTCCATAAGATACAGATTATTCATTTGGCACAAACGTCGTAGGAGAAATGCGCAAAGTTACTAACTGATCGTGACAACGCAAGACGCAATCAATGTGCGCGCTCCAATATGTACGAAAGTAGTCGTACGAATACGTACGTAATAATTCGTATCCAAAGTGCGGCCGGCCTTATACGGGTTTCAACATGCAAATTTGTTTTATATTCGAAAAGTTTTCCATTAAAAACGGTTGTTTCGCGCGGTAAGCTGGTTCAAGCGTCTGAACGAGATGACTTGATCTCAAAATGTTTAAATTGCGCGTCTAAATACCGCAATTTTTGCGCTGTGCGATAATTTATGCCGAGCAAATGGCGACGGTACACCTAACTCATCCGTTTTTGCGCGCGTTATCAAATTTATGACGGTGGTCCGCCTGCATTTCCCGCCGAAGCATTATTTCACGTCCAAAACAGCATTTCTCTCCGTTTACAACGCGATTTTTGTGTACAACATTACACTTTCTGCATACGTGCATAATTAATTCTCGTTGTAAGTTTCATACTCTTTTCGATTCTCTCCTAATAAGGAAGTCTAAGTTGCATTTTTCTCCAAATACCATCATGATTTTTTTCCTAAGCATATATTTTGAAAAGAAACCGATATTAGAGATTTATCTCGTAATATTCCTATCATAATAATTAACATATTATTCAAATTTCAATCTATACCTATAAAACTCAATGTCTGTCTGTCTGTTCTTTATACCGTTTGTCTGATTCGATTTGCATACTAATGCTTTAGGACCCGGCAGGTAACAAAGGTGACATTTCCCCCCTATTATTTATTTTACCCCTTCCCCTCCCCATGATATATTTTCGATGCAAATCTATACCGTTCGAATCGATCCTTTGTTTCCCCCCACAAATTTATTTTTAACTTAATCCTTGACCCGTGCAACGCCGGGTACGAACAGCTAGTATTTCATAACGTCATACGCACATGTTAATATTTCAAATATATCAGTACCCTCAAGACACTTTATTTCTCATACGTTCGTAGTATTTTAGAATATGCATCTCAGGTGTGGAATCCAGGTTATGCCGCACACGAAAATAGAATTGAAAGCGTCCAAAACAGATTCCTAAGATACCTAGACCTCCGTTCATTTAGATCTCATATAAGCAATGAAGACTCTGCGAAGTTTTTTAATATGCAGACCCTAACTCGTCGAAGAAACATAGCTGACGCGGTGATGCTATTCAAAATAACACACAATCTAGTTGATAGTCCGGAACTTCTTCAACGAATATCTTACCACATCCCAACTCGAAATAACAGACATTCACCTACTTTTCATCTCCCCTTTTGTAAGACCAACTCAAAACAAAACTCCTTTATGTACAGATCCACAAATTCAATTAACACAAACTATCACCACATTGACATTTTCAACGCAACAATAAGAAACATAAAACAAACAATATCTACACTACCGCACCCAAACTAATTTGTACATTATATCTTCCCTTCTACTCCCGTCCCACATTCCCCTCCATTCGCTATTAATGTATGTTAAAGTAAATTTTTAAATTCAATGGAAAATTTTTAAGATTGTTTTGCTGTTAATTTTTCCCAAAACAAAATAAATAAATAAACACACAAATACACACACTCACACAAACTCACTATTGGACATGTTTTTTCTTATTTTTTATCGATTGTATATATGTGTTTTCTTGTAATTGGCCCAAAACTCTGTACATCAATTATTGTTTTTTTTCAAGATTGATTAATTATATGGCTGTAAGAAAACCAATAAATGAAAATAAAAAAATAATATTGTGCCAGCTAAATATTTAATTTCGATTTTTTTTCCAAATATATGCTTAAATTAAAATCATGCTCGTTGTTATCACTGCACGCGCTTGGTGCAGTGCCGTGTAAGTTATTAAGTGGAGCGATTGATTCTCTTTCTTTATCTGACAAAATTTTCAGATTCTCTTTCTTTATCTGACATAAAATTTTCCTTGTAAGAAACCCGGAGTTAAAATAAGTTTAAAATGAGCAAGCATTCTAGTATAACACTGGAAATTAATTAGCGAATTATTAATTATTTCATTAGCTTTACAAAGTCATTAAATACGAATGAAATTTAAGACTAGTCTCGAACTTACACTATATCGCAGTTTATCAATCGTTTAACACTTTTTTTAACGCTTTCGAGAAATCTCCGTTCAATTTTCGCTTGTTTTTTAAATCGCTAATTAAGAACTTCGCTCTGTTATTATCGCTCGTATTTTTCGCTTCGAGTTCTATGACTGGCCACTCTGTCCATCGTTCCGCAGCTGATATTGCGCCGATAGGAATATGTAAATTGTGCAACTGTCCGTTCCGTTTTATATACGCAACATGCTATTTTTCGAATTCTCGAGAACAATCCTTTATTTTCTAGTGCTTACGATCTTATTGTTGTCATCGACATATTACCAGGGATTCTGTATGTAATCTCTTTTACCATCTTGTTACAATATAATTGTGCGGACCCTAACATCGATGCTGATAATTCCTGTAGATACCAGATACCGCATCAACATTTAAAGCGTCACTCCTACATAATATCCATTTTCTTGACAATAACTGATATGGGGCTTGAACCCCGGGCCACCGAATCCGAACCGGCCGTTCAACGCATGTTGCTACGGCCGCCTCTCCGTGGAGCGCTAAAAATATGCTATAAATACATACTAGGGCTTAGCAAAAGCGCGAACCAATGTTTCGTCATTTTTGACGGGTTGCAGATAGTGTATGATAATCGCAGCAATTACTCTGTACCAATTTTATTTTATTTTAATTTTTTATTTGTTCTTGATTAAAGATTTATTCTATGTCTGAAACACAACATTCTGAAATATTAGTTTTAAATTCTCATTGTTGAGGAATTCGGTCAGAGCGTGTAACAATGTCAGAGTGTTAGATCTTCTAAATTCCCCGCGGATTATTGTGCCGGTCCGCCCTAAACACCGAGGCCCTAATCGCGTTAGGGCGGCCCACCCCGCCGTTCGTGTCCAGTCACCTGAGAGGATTAGCTCGCCCGCAGCCCGATTACACCGCCGGCCGGCCGCGGAAGGACATGCCTAGCTCCGGAATAATTATCGCCCGAGCTCAGTAGCGTACCGGTCCGACGAGACACTGCTGAAATCCCGGCGGGCCGAAGCGCGCTCTCAAATTCGGGTTTATCTGGATCGTGTCGCTAGTAAACAGCGCTATCGTTTGGGGGTATAAAAGCAATATCTCACTGAGGTGTGTCTTAATTCTCCGTAGGGTGCAATTTTGAATCGACGAAATTGAGCCAATATTCCCTAGGTAGGCTGTATCTTCTTCTGGGTGTCGCTTTCATCCAAGAGTTCTTTGGTCTTCCTCTGGATGACTGTCGATGAAGCTCCATACATCAATTAATGTATATTATAGATGTCTCACAGAGACGAAACTGTATTTTTTAGGGGAAAGTAGGTATAGAAGTCTTTTAGGGTGTATTTGTATATGTATATCTTTTAGGATGGAAGTGATCACTAAAGCCAACCACACGTAAGTCCTATGTACACCCAAAAAGACTTCTATACCTACTTTCCCATAAAAAATACAGTTTCGTCTCTGTGAGTCATCTATAATATACATTAATTTATTAATGATGTCTCTGTGACAAGAAATCCAGCACTGTTCTGAAAGATTTGAACAAACTCAAAATATTCAGGCTACCGCGAATGCGTGATCTTTTAATCCTATATTTCAGTGTTACTCCTGCCGACCATCTAGGCATTCGCATTTCTGCTGTTTCGAGTTGCCTACAGTAGGAGTTGTGCAAAGTCCAGCATTCTTGGCCATACATGATTGCGGGTCCAACAATAGTCTGGTATGAACCTGGACCTTATTGGAAATAAGTATTTAAAAGCAGTTAAAAAGTGGAAAATCGCTTCAAAGTAATTTTTTTTCTAACGTGCCGAAGTTGATTCTCGAAGTAAATTATTGAAGATAATTCTTATTTTCTTCTTCAAAAATAGCTTAATAATTTTGTGATGACATTATTAATATAATTAATAAAATAAACTTAGTTTTCATCAAGTTATATATGAAAAATGAATAATAATAAAGTACCTACTTAACGTGAAAATAAATTTAAGAGATACCTGTTTGTAAAAATTATTATTTTTCATTTTCCATTTATAACATTTTAATATTTTGATTGTCTATACTTCAATTTTTAAATTTTTTTTTTTAGTATGCATACAATTGTATCCTGACGAAGGGGTCATAGGCCTTTAAACATGTTGATATTTTCAATATAAAAAAGTGGTGAAAACTAAATTTATTTATTTAATTATATATATATATATATATATATATATAATATATATAAATCTATTGATTAAATTTTTAAATAAACATTGTGTCGTGTCTTTAACGACACCATACTACATTCGTTTATCTCGCCTTAAGTACTAGACCGTAACTGAAATGTACTACATCGTATCTCAACCAGTGTGTGTCTGATTTTCCACCTTCTTCCCTCTTCGATATCCCATTAACTTGTTCCTTCTCTGTAACAATAGTATTGATTGTACCAGAGCAAACACAGCTTTCACATCAACACCCCACAGAGATTCGAACTAAGCACCTACGTAAGCAAGTAAGTAACCTTTTACGTAACCAATGGACTACGTGGTTTTGTCAATATCAGCGCCATATAAATACACGAAGCATTCTCTCTTTGTTTTTTTCGAAATTAACAGCGTCGGACTGTTGTGGTTTCTACACTGAATCATTTTTATATAAATCAAGACGACGAATTTTCTATTATTTAATGTACCCGGCGCGACATAAATTCACATTATAAAAGAAAATCAATTTCCAATTCAAGACACTGTCAAATAATAAGAAAAAGTTTATATCTTGACGAATTTTTAATGTAAAAAGTTTAACAGTCGAATTTCGGATGGCGACAATATTTCTGTTTTTGAAGAGCTCAGTTTCAGGCATAATTGAATAGTATTATTACTCATTTTCTTAGTGCATAATATTTTGGGACGGTGTTAGAATAATACTATGGTTGTGCTGCGAAGTGGTATTTAAATGCTAGTGTAGTGGTGTCGTGACGGAGACTGGTACGTCTCGAAACCGGTAGACTAAAAATCTCAGTAGGTGACCATGTACTAATATAACTAACATATTGTTATTACTAATTATTCACTTATTCAGACAAGGTAACGAAATAGTCAATATTTATATGATAACATATATAAATAGTTTTTTTAACGGTATAACTTTTAATTACGTGTAAATAGTGTTTTCAATTGTGGAGATTTACATTAGATATTAAAAGTATATATTTTATAAAATCTTGAATTTATGAGTGAACTACAGTGTGAAAATTTGGGTTTCTGGCTATATTTACCTGTGGCTTCTGAAATGTAAGACCACCTTAGTGAATTTGGTATAATCAGATTATTAATGTATTGATTATATTAGAAGCCTCAAAAATCGTCGAGCTTGCATGAAAAAAAGTAGAGTAATATGCTAGAACCCTAGTTAATTTTTAATAGACAGTGAATGTTAAATAAACAAACAATAAAAGGTGTTTGAGAAGGGTGAATTTCGGGCAACGTGTTGTACACAGGTGTGAACAAAATACGAATATATTAGTGAATTAGATTTTTTACAGCGACTTTGTTCAGAATGGAAAGAATTAAGGCGATCGTCCAGCAGAGTGAGCAAATTTCACCATTTTTTCTCATATCTTCTCTTGCGTTTTTTATCACATTTTTGTATGGAAATATCTCATTTTAAAATTTATTTATCAGGTTACGCATATTTTAAATACGGATATTTTATTAATATAACACAAACTAAATTATATAATTGATTAACAAATTACCAAACCTTCGATGTTTTAAAAATGAAGAAAATTGTTCCACTTTTTATGACTGAGTGGTCTCGTGAGATGTCTTTTTTATTCAATAATATTACAAATAAACTTAAATTTATTATAATTATTTTGTTAGTTTGTTTACATGCAATTTATGTTTTAAAGAACACCGTTTTTTAAATTATTTTAATTTTTTGTTTGTTTTTTTCAATCCTCTTTAGATTGTTGGTAACTTTTTTTCTTTAATAAATTAAAGGTATAGATAGACATTATTATTTTAAAATTAATACAAAAAAAAACAAAAAAATTTTCTCGATTTCAGATTTTAGCTATTTAATCAAGGCACTGCGTATTGTGTCATAAATACGTTGCATCTTAAATATCTAAAATCAGGTATATCGACAAAGATTTTGATGTTTTTTTTTATTTTATTATAAAACTATAATATCTACTCTTTTGACTATCAAAGTAAAAAAAGTTGTCAACCATGTTAAAAGAGTTGAAAAAACCCATAAAAAAATAAAATATTTTTAAAAAAAGTATTTTTTAAAACATATAGGTATTGCAAGTAAACGTTTTTGATTTTGAAATAATTTCAGTCATAAATGGCCCACAAAGTGGAGCAATTTTCTTCATTTTTAAAACATCGAAGGTTTGGTAATTTATTAATCAATTATATCAATTAATTTTACTTTGTGATATTTTAACAAGATTTCCGTACTTAAAATATATGAAACCTGATGAATAAATTTTAAAATTAGATATTTCCCTACAAAAATGTGATAAAAATCGCAAGAGAAGATATGTGAAAAAATTGTGAAATTTGCTGGACACTGCTGGACGATCGCCATAAGCCTCGAAAGAAATAATAATAAAAATAAAAATAGCGAAAAAGGAAGTCAGATTATTTATGTATTTATTTGAACAAAAAATACAACACAAATATACGCATTGTAGCCAAATAAATAAAACTTAAACTAATCCCTTTGATTGTAGTTTGAGAGATAATAAATTTCATCAAATATTGTGATCCTTCAAAAAATTTCAAGTAACATTCGCAAAAATTTATTTAAAATATTTTTGTTTGTTTCATTCGTAATCCATCGGTGAATATAGTGTAAATGTACACAAGTTTTAATATAGGTAGTATGACTTATAAATAATAAAATCATATTCCTATATTTTTTAATCTAACTTTGCCTAAACTTTTATACGAGTACGGCTTGCTAGAAGATTTTCTTGTTTTAAAAAATATTGTAATTTTTCAAAAAATTCACGAAATATTCGCAAAAATGTATTTATATTGTCACGGGTCATGGCTTTTGGAGACAAATATAAATATTGGAAATTAATTAGCGATTTATTAATTAGTGATTAATTAATTACTAAATGGACAAAGTTACTCAACAATTAAACTTAATGTATATCTTTAAAATACATTATTTCATTTATATCACTCGTTTGTGAACATTTTATTATCGCTGGGAACACTTCATTTATCGCTCGTAAAATATTCAATTCTCATACATCTCGCTGGTATCTATCGCTCCTAAACTTACGACTGGGTACACCTGGCGTCGTCTCACGACTTACTTCGCATCGAACAAGCTGTTAAAGTAAAACTCCTTTCGCGGTGCGATGCTAGCACGTTGGTTTCGAACCTCCTAGGTCATTATATTTCTTTCTAGTGTTGTGGAGAAGGCTCCCGTCTCTTCTAGGTTATTCCAGGCGTTTCCTGAATATTTTAGATAACTCTAGATTGGTAAAGGCTATTCTCGACCCTTGCATAGTGTTGTTCCAAATTGATATTACAAGGGATTCGGACAGTACGCAATTCCTTCCACTTGCCGTTCCGTGACAATATTGTTAAATCCCTATAAAAATGTATAATATTTATAATGCCAACAATACTCTGTACCTTTAGTGTATAATATTACGCAAAAGTTTCAAGTATAAAAACTACGTTATATTGGCTTTTTCATGAATTATGTCAGTGAAATAATTTTCCTATATTTTTAATCTATTGTTAAGCCTCATCTTATATTAGCATATGATAGATAATACATTTTCGTTTTTTGAATAATATAGCAATTGCCGTTTTGGATATCTCGATGAAATAAATTATTTTATTTTATTTATGTTTATTTTGAAAATGAAACGTGCTCAAATATTTATTAAATATATTATTGTGCATTTTTTTCATCGTCACTGCGGATATAGTGTGGAATATTTAAATGAGAAATTTAAATGTCGGGCGTGAAGTTAGTAGTTTTAGATTAGTTCTTCTTAACTAGAATTTCCACAAAATAAATCGAATATGCATCTCGTTATATTCCTATCACAATTATTATTCTACTATGCAGATGTAATTATCATAATATTTATTCAGGTATATGTGTATTCAAATTCGCAGATGTTATTGTCATAATATTTATTCAGGTATATGTGTATTCAAATTCGCAGATGTTATTGTCATAATATCCATTCAGATATTATTCAAATTAGTTTTTTTTTTTCAAAAACATATGTTTACATACAACTCATGATTGTCCGATGTCAATTAGAGTACCCATATTCTTTAAATAGTGTCAACATCTACCAGGGGCGTGCAGTGGGAATATCGCATGACTTTTACGTAACCAATTTTTTATTTTATTTATTTTTAATTATATATTTACTTATTGACTAACGTCCTTCAGGGTTTTTACAAACGATAAAGTAAAGTGTACATTAAATGAACGAATACTTTAAACAATGCATAGTGAATACTCAAGAAATACAAACAAGAAAATATAATAATATAAAATGAAAAAGCAAATACATACCATTAGCACAATACAAGAAGATAAATATAATATAAACAAGAAAGCGAGTATATAGCAAAAACAGAAGCTTAAAGAAAACATGATATAATAAGAAAATCATAATATAAATTAGAAAGCAATAATAAATATATGGGAAATAATTTTAAACTAATGTGAAGAAAACAAATTTAAAAGGTTACGATTAGCAAAAATGACCTGGTTATTTATAATACTTAATTTGCTGTTAACACTTTTTTTAAATTTCCCATAAATTTATTTTTTACTCTTTTAGTGCCCATATATCAATTTTTAATTTTTAGAATGCGTTATATCCTGATGAAGGTATCATTGGCCCCATGTTGATAATTCAACAAATTAGTGGTTTATGCTGTTAAATGTATGATTAAATAATATTCCAACATTCTTCCTTGGGGGTCACTCATTGATTTGTATTTTTACACTTGCGACTTGGATTTGCACCCTGTACAACCTACCCCTGCACGGGGTGGAATAACTATTGGAACAAAGTGCTCGGAGCTAACATCCCTGCCGTCTAGACTGAGACTGCGAAGCCTGCTTTTCCATTACTGCTGCAGTAACTATTATTCCGGGGAAAAGTGGAGGAAAATTTCCGATACATTTTCTTTTAAGTACAGCACAAAATCGGAAAAGTTGAAACGAAAACATCTGTACAATTGTGAGAACAGTTTTCTCTTTCTACAAGCTGTAAGTTTTTCAATTAGTTACAAGGAATGCTGGGCTAATTATTTTTTTTTAAATAGAGATTCGCACATTGAATGTGTGTCATATCAATATTCTTGTTATTTTTACTGAAACCCTCGACTACAATGTAATTAGTCAAGTGACTTAACTACAGGACCAACAAACACGACGTTAAATTAAAATTCTTAGTAAATTATTTTAAATGTAAAATATCTTAATTATCTTCAAATTGTATGTGGTATATTTTTATGTCATACTCAGAGACGGATGGGTGAACGAGTATTAAAGAAAAATTTAATTTAATTTTTTGAAACATAAAAGTGGATATGTTCACTAATTTCTGTCGAAAACTGTCACTGCGTGCCACGTGGTTAGATTTCATTGACCTTGGAACCCACGCACGTGTTGTACTTGTAAGATTTCTTTTTCATATCTCGATTACTATCTTTGATTGTCAATTTGTAATATTTCTTTTTTTCACAGTTCTTCTAAATTACCAACAGTCAAAGGTATATTCTGTAGCATATCGTATCGCAATATATGAAAATATTGAATTTCTAAAAAATACATGAACATTTCTATCTAAAACATACGTGCACCGGGGAACGTTGCATGTAAGTCACGGAGGAGGAACTCCACGGAAATAGTAAATTTTTCTAGTAAAATAATAGTTTTATTTTAATTTAAATTTTTTTACCTTAATTAATATGTAGGAACCTTAATAAGTGCCAATATAACAAAGAATCGATCACATCATTATAAAAAAATCACCCAAATACTACATTAATTTAACTTTTCCAGGGTGATGTTGCCTCTTAATACGTAGTTTTTTTATGAAAATAAAATTTAAGAAGTATAAAAAATACTTCTTTAAAGAATTTTTTTAACTTTAACTTCTAACGCGCGTACATAATATCGCTGATTTAATGATACTATATAAAATTATAAACGGTTACCTTGATGTACAAAATGTCCTTTGCAAAATTAAAATAATAGTTTCCATCAGAATCACCTCAATACGCAGTAGATATATTACATTTTTTTTATATTGAATATCGGATAATTTTCTTCATTACTGCGACTCACTAAAACGTTAAATATTATTCATTCACTTAGCAATGTGGACATATTTTCAGATAGCAAATCAAAATACAAAAAAGATTGACATTTTATTGCAAATTAAAATATGTGGGGTATAAAAGCAGATAGCAATATCCAAAATAAATTGAATGTAGTCATCGAGGATTGCTTTAGGACGCGTAAATTTTTAGTAAATTTTAGTCATATTTTATAAATGTGTGTATTTGCCTTTACATAGGTATATATATATATATATATATATATATATATATATATGTCGTCGCGGATTTTTTATAGAACTGTTTGAGTTCTACAACATCTCTAGAAAAAATATTTAAATATCTCTTACTGTTAAGACAGCGTTCGTAAAAAAACATTTTTTCGTCGAATTTAGTTGTAAAATAGCTCACCACGAAAAACCCTCTTATTTTAACGGGATTGTCCACCGTGAAAATCCATTCTAAATATTGGTGAAAGAATTTTGAAATTGGATGAGTAGTTTCGGATATTACCTCCTACGTCCAAACTTTACGTCTTTATATATTAGTATACGTATAGCCTATAAATTTATAGGAAATATGATTTTGAAAGGGATAGATACATAAAATCTTGAATTCAGTACATTTTAAATTTTTAATCATGGATGACTGCATTCAATTTTTATTTTATTTTCTTGGATATTTTACACCCCACACATTATCACTTGCAATAAAATATTATTGTGATTATTTTTATTTGCCTGGGATCCAGCTCAAGAAGTAAAAGCTCGAATAGAGATGGCAAAATGTGCGTTTCTCAGAATGAGATCGTTATTTTCTAACAGTGACCGAAACCTACAACTTTATATTTTTGCCACTCTCTTATATGGGGTGGAGGCTTGGACTCTAAACCAAAAACTAATTCGCAAAGCGGAGGCTTTTGAGATGTGGATCTATAGACGTATATTGAAATTCTCCTGGGTGGATAGATTGACGAATGATGAAGTCCTGGCGTAGCGAAAAAGACCATGAAGTGCTGTCAACTATCAAGACAAGAAGCTGGAACATCTCGTACATATTATGAGAGGACCAAAATATAGTCACAAACTCATCATCCAGCGGCAAATATGTGGTAGAAGAAGCATTAGAAATCGACGCATGTCACGGCTGCGTGACTTGAGGGACTAGTATAAGTGTAACTCGACTGAGTTGTTCCGTGTGGCGGTAGATAAAGCCGTAATCGCCAGAATGATAGTCGATCTCCACAATAAGAAGAAGAATATTATAATGTTATATAATACGATATTATATTATTAATATTTTTAATATTTAAAGCATCAACTTTGTAGTTAGACATCATAACAGAGTGTCAGTTAAATTAGTATAAATATTACCTTTATTATATTAAATACCAATAATAAAGGTTTAAAATAAAATAATTTAGAATTTTTTAAATAAATTTTGAATAATAAAGCACCTCTAATAAATAACCAAATCAATTTTCCGTAAAGCCCTTTGTTCAATTTAACTTTCACAAAAGATTTGGTAACACCCACTTTAGACCCCGCCCCCTTTCAATCTCTCTCTCCTTCGTAGTTTCCTGATCGTTCTGTAGGCAAGTAAGTGCATGCTTGTCTTTGACAAGATTAACACCCATGTGATAAATATTGGTGAAAGGTTATCAATACTATGGTTATGGTGTATAATGTTGTGAACATAGTAGTGAAGTGTTGGTCCCGACGAAGAGACGGGTACGTCTCTAAACCGGTAGACCTAAAATCTGGTTAACACTCTATTATAATATGATATTATTTAGATGACATTATGTTATACCATCATAACATACACAAAATTTATGGACCTATCATGTCTGGCGTTGCCCACTTTTTTTACTGATTATTAATATTTGAATATTCTTACTGAATGTTATTACGCGAACAATTTAGATACAGCGTGATTTCAAAATGTATCCATAAAGCGATTACGATTTTGATCTTGTACAAATTTTCTCCTCGAGGTGTCCCCGGCCCGCGCGGCCCTGATGAGAGCGTCTCATAGTTTCTCGCACATAATAATTGCATTAACCATCGAGTGGAGCGCCGTTTAACCCCCTTAGCGCCGCCGAGCCCATTAAAACTAGTGCCGGGCCTCACAATAATCGCGCCTCGGCACCGAATAGCGGGAGCACGCCGCTACTTTGTCGCCTTTCAATTTTCCTGGCAATTGGCAATTTGGCCGATCTCACAGGCGATATTAAAAATTAACCGCCCCCGCCCCCGCCCTGAACGGGTTTAATGAACCTATCATGAAAATGCGACACGGTTACTGAATTAATATCGCCTACATAGATTTTCAATTAAGTGTCTGGAATCTCGTGGTTTCACCCGAACGTGGCCATGTTTGTTATTGGACGAGTGAATTCGTTAAATACGTGTTTCTTCTTGTTTCTTTTGTAACCGTCAAAAACCACATCGACTGCGGACTAGGGCATGTAAAAAATTACCGGTAAACCGGTATTAAATTCGGAATTTTTCCGATTTACCGGTATATTATAAAGATTATGGAATTGTATTAAATTATATGAAACAGCAAATTGAGAAAAAACTTTTTTATAAAAACCTATTGTCACATATGGATTTTTATTGTACACAAAAAAAGATTACTTACTCATTATGTTACATACAACTATATTTAAAACAAATTGCCTATTTTCAAATATTATTAATAAGAACAAAGGTTGATGCGTTTTCGCAACCATTTGTTAATTGAATATTAAATTTACCGTATCCTATTTTGCTTCACAAAACATGTTGTGTCTGATATTATTTTCAGGAACCCCATTCCTGTAAAGAAAATAAAAAAATGTTTATTATTAATGAGAAAAAAATATATATCCAGAAGTGGCGTCGCAAGATCTTCTGCAATAGGTATTTTTTTTATATTTAAATCTACCTCCAACCAACAATAAATTGACAGCACGACCGGAATATTTTGATTTGGAAAAAATATATATAAATTGCTTCAGAGCTGTGCAGAAAACTTTGAAAAATAAATACCCTGTGTCTTCTTGGTAACTCTCCATCCCACTACGCGACCACCATATATACCTGAGTAGGCAGACGAAATTCTGTATTTAGGTTAGTTATTAATTTATACCCGATCCGATGATGATGGGAGCTGCTCTTCTCGAAAATATGACAAAATAACTCAACATGTGTGTATTACAACGTTTAATTTAGTGTTAATCAAAGTTATTATATTGCACTACAAAGTAAACCAATAATATTACAATTTCATAGGTGTTAATTAAAATTTCAGACAATTTTCCTTTTTTTCTAAAATCCGGCAGACTGTAAGGACTTCGAAGGGGACATCATCTTTACAAGGAAGTGCAATATCCTGTTCGGGGTCAAATTGACTCTAGTAGGGAGTCCGTGACTCAATGCGACTCCCTAACGGAGTCAGATTGACTCCTTCCAGGTGGCTCAACAGATGCTGAGATGATCATCGAGACTGTACCAGAATCCAACAACGAATACCAACAATGGAGTCTTAAATAAGATGTTAAATCTAATACCTGCTGTATAATACCTAAATATTCTTTATTTAACTGTAATTTCGGATATTTTATACGCACCGTATATATTACCGAGAAGCGAATCTCGACGTTACGTTAGATACTTATCCAACGTCATCTAAATATTCTGTTTTTATTTTTGTACCACTTAATTAAATCGTTTATTTATTTGTTCATAGCTCAAGTTTTTATTAACTATCTATTAACTTACAATTACTTATAAATAAAAGGTTACTCAAAATGATGTAACTCAATTTCATACCGCTATATTTCCTGAATTATATTATGTGAATAATCTACATAGCAATTGAAAGAGATCCGAAAGTTTCGAATACCATCGCTAGGTCATTCATAGCTCTGCAAACGATAGCTGGAATTCTCGCGCCACTAAACAACCATTTAGCGCCAGTTATGAGTAAAATGGCTATGAAAAAAACTATGCAGCACAAGGTTTTCTGTGTTGGTGACTTCTATAAAACTAAGTAGGCGAGGCGTCTATAAAATTAAGTAAGCAAACTGCATAGTAGCCATTTTTCTCACAACTGACGCAAAATACCTGTTTGAAAACGCAAGCGTTTGCCGAACTATGAACGATCATTGATATTTTTAATCATTTTTGCTTGAGAGGCAATGTATTAATGATCAATATTTATACTAATTATATGACATTCACCACTTCTAAAGACTTTAGCCAATAAAAGAATTTTATTCTTAATTAATATGCATAAAACTGTAATTTATTTCGGTACCTAATATGAAATCAAAGCATGACTACGTATGAATATTTTTATCACAGTATGGTAAAGGCTAATATTTTTGTGTGTGATGCAACAAGTATCAGCCACACTGGATAGTTAGTTATTCAGCATTATCCTGACATTTTGCTAGACTTTTATCCTTGATAAAATAGGCAATTGATATTCGTAACCATTACTATAGACATTTATATTTTTTTAGTTTTTTTTTTAGTTAAATAAAATAGAGATGTGAACACGGAATACTTATCACATCAATATTTTTACTATTTTCAAACTAAGCTAAACGCTTGTGCTATGAAGATAGGACTAACTTGCTGGTCTTTAGTGAGATTCAAACCCGCAACCTTTGGACAACGAGTCGAGAGTCCTAACCACAAAACCAACAATCTACTATTTATCCAATTTATTTTTATCGTTGCAGAAATCAATTTATTCAAAAACCCTTTTTGAAGTGAATTTTGTTCACAGTTTTAAATACAAATAATAAAATGGTAGGTAAATTATGTCAATATTCCATTTTTATTTATTCAAACAATTCGGACGATTGTCCACGTACTGAGTGTGTTTGTCAGTGATATCATATTTATCAAAAGTACGTACAACAATACGCTTGTGTATAAATAACGAAATCGAAAGCAAGCAAAAGTTGTCCCGCAATTTAAAATTTATCACAGCACCCAGTCGCGAGGTCCCTTTTTAAAAATTTAAAAAGTGTTCCTGAAGATTTATTGCGTATTTAAATAATTTATTGCTCGCCATCTAGTGGCGTGGATGACAGAATGGCAAATGACAAAATGGAGGCGTTTATTTTTTACGCTATTTTTTCCTTCCGTTTGGGGAATGTTTACCAAAAAGATGCCCCGAACGAAGTTTCCCTCTGTTTTTGGGTCAATCCATGCGTGAATGAATGACATAATAATTGAGTCAATTTGATTTGGTTTTTTTTATTCATTGAGTTTTTCTTTGTGGTTGAATGTACTAAGTTTCGCAGAGGTTAATGTTCGGCACTTCGTGTTTTCATTAGGGATGTAACGAATATTCGCATTCGCTAGTATTAGGTTAATAAAAAATATTGTATTAGGTTAATAAAAAATCTAATCATTTCTTATTTTTTTATTATTAGAAAAAGTAACTTTACCTCGTAATCACATTATCAGTCTTCACTTTACTTTTCATTTGGTAATATTTATTTACCATTTACTTCTACATTGGGTAATAAAGCTTAAGATTCCAGATCACTACTAAATAACAATTAACTTCTCATTAGAACTTAGAAAAAAAAATTCAATGTAATCAAACAAAAACAAATTCTTCTCTGAAACTTTTATCAGTCTTTCCATAAGTTTTTTACGTTAGGTAATCATCTTCTTGAATGAAACTAAAAACAAAAATCAAACAAAAACTATGTTCTTCAATTACAAACTATGAATAATTTATTTTTTATGAGAAAACACATTAAACAAACAAATACAAAATTATTCTATATGCTTCCATTAGATCAACTCGGAAATTCTCGGAACAAGATGCAAACGGAACGCGCCTCGCGCGAAACTGAGCCGCCAAGCCATACATAATTGGCGCCAAATTAAAAAAAAAAACATTCGTATTCGCATTCACATTCGCGAATGTGATAGCAGATATTCGCATTCGCGAATGCTCAAAAAATGACATTCGTTACATCACTAGTTTTCATCTCTGTCATCTGACAGGCCAATATATTATCACAGAACGCCTCCGTCTAAATAACTTATTTGACCAAAAAATATTAAGCTTTGGCATCATTTGTTGTAAACACATTGTTGTTAACAGTAGTTGATAAACACTTTAATTGGACATCACAACATATTGATAATATTTGTAAAAAACTGAGATCCATGCTAAGTGCATTTCACATGCTAAGACTGTGTAGCTCTCGGGGCACACTGTACTCTCTTTACTTCGCGATGGTTGACTCGGTTATCAGTTATGGCGTGAGCAGTTATGGTCTTACCTATAAAACATACATTGATAAAATCAAACAGCTACAATTAACATTCCTAAAACTTATAGTAAATAATAGAACTAAATGTATGTACAAGGATGATTATAATAAATTATTCAAAGTATGCAAAATATTACCAATTGACCAAAAAGTAAAATATAATATAATACCTACTAGAAAATTGCAAGATGCAAGACAAAAAAAACTCCATTGGCTTCAAAAAAGTACAAGCTAAAAGAATATATATTAAAGCTATGTATCATCTATATCAGCTCATACATATCATGTATCATTTTGTAAAAAAACATGCAACACTCGATAATGACCTACTATCTTCATTATAAAATAAAAATTATTGTCAATGCCGTAAAACTGCTGTGCAGTTTGGCATATCTACAAAGTAATTAATATCACAAAATTAATAAATATATATTTAAAAAAATATATAATAAAAAATCATAATCTTGAATAATAGTGTTCATTAGTTAACTAATTCGTTGTTTTATTTTATTTGTTATTTTTTAACAAACAAACCGTCAACGGGACGTTCTTGATCCTGATGTATGGTCCTAGAGTGTCATTATAGTACAAATTATAAATATTCTTTGAACGTTTTGAAGAAATTACGTTGACGTGATTACATACACAATACACTGTTTATGAAAAAAATATATATAAGTAATGTTTTTATGACAAATAGTGTCTTATGACGTCTGTATGATAAAATAAATTAAAATTAATGTTCAGAACAAAATTTAGAGCATCGCAAAACAACAAATACAATTGAATGTGTGTTCCAAGAACCACGTCGTTTTTCAACAAGGTTTTTATCAAATTATTTGAGTTGTATTGAAGCGAATGATTTTTTCAAAATCGATTTAATTCGCTGTAATTATAGTTCAACTTTTTACAAAATAGTCAGATATATTGAAAAAATGCATACTTTGATATTGCATATCTCCATAACTGTTGATGATGAGACATGGTAGCTTGAAATTTTTACTCATTATCAAGGCTGGAGTCCACCTGTAATGTTTTATATGGGACACCCTCTACAATTAGTTAGTTGTAATACGTAAGTTATTACATACTTAAAATGGAACTTCTTAACGAATCCACCTATTATTTTGACATTGTATTTTTCTTGCTTTTATACGTATTTATAAATTAAGATTATTAAAAATATTTTAAGTTTGAAGGGCATCCCTTAAAAAAAATTTGTTGTGTCTGAGAAATACCCTTACTTTCTGCTTCCAGTCTACAATATAAATTTTACTTTTTATTAGCCTTTGCAATATGTCGTAAATTTAATGGACATTGTCATAAAAATATTGCTACCTACTCACTAAGTACGTCATCTTAAAAAAGGTATCATCAAACTTCAGTAACCGAACTGAATTAAGTTATTTAATTTACTTTTACTGTAGAAAACTTAATGTACATTATTATTATTAAGGTTAACCTTTTTCTACCATCATTTTAAAAAAAAAATTGTAGGAGGAAAAATAAATAATTTTCCTTGGAATAAAGTATCACCTTAACCAATTTGTATAACTTTTGGCGCGTTTTTTAAAATTTTTTAAAATCGGAGACTATCTATGTAAACATATTGTAAAAAAAATCACGCACTAATGTCAAGTGACAGTTTTTTGAAATGATCACAATACTAACGAAGATTCCAGAACGGCCTAGCATAAATCTACGGCATACGAGAAACATCTCCAAAAGTCTGGAAAACGCGAGGAACTTCTCGAAAACGCGGAAAACTTCTCGGAATTTCGATATCAGAGCATTAGTGAATATAAATACGGCACACGGGAGTAAAGAGGGGTCAGAATTTTTTTGGGCGCGCGCGTCTGACAACGATAATAGAAGCGAAGGTAGCCGCGAGTCGCGAGTTGCCAGGACGGCGAGGCGAGCCGTAATTCGACAGCGAAGATTCCGGAAAGTTCTTACGTAGCGCGATAAACCGAAGCGAAATTAATAAGTGCGGAAATTGGATGGAATATTCTAGTTAATAGTGAATAAAGTGTCAAAGCGAATATAAAGTGTGTCTATTTACGAGTGATAAATTTGCGAAACAGTTTAATTTAAGGAATAGCGTTACATTTAATGGTGTTAAGTGACTTTGTTCGTTAGCTTAATTCATTATTCAGTTATCAATAAATCATGTATTAAATCCCAGTGTTTTCACTAATTCTTCCTGCAGCCACGACACGTGACAATATATCATCTATGCTTCATTTGTTTCAAAACATGACAATATATTATCTATGCTTCATGCTGAATTATTATGGCTGCAGAATATAAAATTATACAGAGTTGAACTAAATACTTTCTTTAGGCATGGCGACTTGGGCACAGTTAAAGTATATCCTCGGATATGTTTAAGTCACATTCACAATCCAGTTAAACAATTTATTCTTGCATAATTATATCCCTTAATGAACAAAATTTTATTTTTTTAATTGATGTTGTTTTTCTATTTTTTTTTTTAATTTCGTTCCAAATCGTCTCTCTTCAAGTAAAAACTTCGCTTTGTAATAAAGCGTGATTTATTTACTAAGACATTATAATTTCTTTGACCTTTTCATAATTGTATTAAAATATACTAGCTCGAATTTTTATAAACAAGTCAAACGTAGTCGAACTGTGTGTGTGTGGCTCTGATTTATTAAAATCAATGTTTTATATTTAACGAATTTGCGTAATTTCCCTCATGTACAGTATAGTTTTGACTTTGATTGTACTTTATGGCTGTGTTTAATATTTGTGTGTTAAGATGTCGTTAAGATTAATTACGTTAATTTATTGTTGCGCCATCTATTCATAATTAATTGTTTGACTTACAACCTTGAGAGTTGTTCGTTGTTTGTGAAAATCCATCGCCAAATTGTTTGAAAGGCTGAAAAGTTATGAAAAACTTGTTCTATTGTTCCGTACTTTAAATTTATGAGAACAACAATTTATGGGAAAGACACAGAGACAATATCTCAACATTTTCAAACGCACACTTTATTTTGGCTGATTTCATTTTCTGATTTTCAGTATTATATCTAAACTTATCAGGAAAATAGAATCTATTGGATACGATAATATTTATAAATATAACAAATAATTAACTTTTTTCAGTTTATGTTGGTGTACAATCGATCGAAAATTCTAAAATAGCGTTTGTGGAGTATAGAATCTAACGTAGGATAAAGCAATAAACTTACAGGTAGGTAGTCAGAGAAAATAGAATGCCGTATAAGTGCTTCACTCCTGGTATATCACGCTTGCTTCTTTTCATCTTAAATTTTTTCGCATATTTTCCTTGCAAATTTAGAACGTTTATACAACTTGATAATGTATGGATTTTCTTACGGTGATATTAGTGAATGTTGCATCGTGTAAAGTGATCACTAAGGTCAGCTCACACAGATCCTGATTCCACCCTATAAAGACGTGCATGCATGTCTCCCATATAAATAGCTTCGTCTCCTTGAGACTTTTATAATTTTTCTTAATTAACAATCACTTTTTGTTTTTTCTCAAATATGGCATTGTTTATTGGGCAATTGATTGATGTTTTTGTGTTTCAACATAATCTTAAAAAAATGAATCTGATTAGGTAACATTTGCGAGGATATTAATCGTTCGCTAAAAATTATATTTAATTCATTCATACATTTCACTAAAAATTCTATTTAATTCAGAATAATTTAGAATTTTGGAACCATGATTTGTAGCATGAGGTTACATGGTATCCTCTAAATTTGAGAAGATCCAATGAAATGTTTTTGACTAGAATTTCGATTATTGCTTCGGTTGATTAGAATTTCGGTTATTGCTATATACAGCCAAAGAAATTAATAATGCTTATTACCCTTAGTTCTATTCCGCTTTCTTCATCGTTCGTACCTATACCAATCGTACACCTTTTTCGTATATTATATATAATATACGAAAAAGATTTAGACATGTATTTATGGTTAATAGTTTTTTCAATACATTTTTATATCATCGTTTATCTGAGAACAGCTGAGAACAGAATGGATGTAGAAAGCACGATACATTTACGATTCTCGCCGTAATCTGTTATACTGCCGATTGCTCTAACCACTGTCGCCACGATCAACTGCAATGTTAATGGCGCGGTAGCACACGAACCTGGCGACCGCCGTCGCAAGTTCGCTCGCCTGAAATTTCCATCGAACCGCGCCAGATGCAATCGGTAGCACAACAGATTAAAGCCGAAATGGGGCACTTACCTTGTAGCTACGTCACATTTGCAGATTGTTTCAAGAAATATTTTCATTTCGAGAGAAAATACTTTTTTATTCACAATATTTTGAGTTTGTCCAAATTTTTCAACAAACACTGCACTGGATTTTATTCCAGGGGGACATCATTAATCGAGATATATTATAGGTGTCTCTTGGAGACGAAATTATATATTTTATGGGAAAGTAGGTGTGGAAGTGTTTGGGTGTTCATAGGGCTTACGACCCGTCGTACGGCTAGCTTAAATGATCTCTTTACAGTATGAGACGTAATCTCGATGGTAGTACGCAATGTTCCCTGTAAGGTGTGCGCATGTGCGCGCCCACACCTACCAAAATGTCTCCGCACACATGTTTTACCCTCCGCACAGTCAATATTATCTCTTAAGGGGGGGGTAAGGTTTTACCTTTTTTTTTTGCATTTTATTTTTAATTTTTTAAATGAATGTATAACATTGCAAGAATATTGTGTCAAAATTTCAAGTCAATCGTAGCAAAATTGACGAAATTATTTTATTACATTTGAGCGATACTCAGACTGATTTTCTATACCTGCTCGGGCAGTTAAGAGACGTGCTCACCTGAGGACAACCGGACGTGCTATTGTATTGGAAGAGTTTTGCGTAGACAAGGACAAAAATATGCTGATGATGAAAGCTCTTTGCTGTGTGAACATGGCATCGACGATTATGTGTAAGTATAAAATAAGTGTTTAGTTTTATTTTGAATTTTACAGCGTGCAAAACTTTAAAGCGTTTTCCCCACATCTCACGTTTTCAAAGTCGGTGTCCATCATAACTTCAAAACTACTGAATCGATCCTTTTGAAATTTTGAACACTATTTCTGTACATAATTTACAAGGTAACGCTGGAGACTTTTTTTCAAATTTGTTATTAATTTTTATTTTTTAATAACAAGTTAGTCGATATTTTTCGCAAAAAATCGCGTTTTTCCATTTAAAGTGTTCCAAAAAATTTAAAAATTGAAATTTCAAAAAACCCTCCCAGCGTTACCTGGGAAAACCTATCATCTAACGAATGAACTTTGATTTTTTGATTTCAGATGATCTAGCACCAAGTTATGATGGACACCGCAATTCTACTTTTTTCCGAGACATGTCCGAATAATTGCTGCCATTGCCGTATTTTTTAATATTTCTTCTTGAAAATTTTACACAATATTTTTCAAATGTCATACTTTAATATACCTCTGGTTTTAATAAAGAAATTTTAACTGTGTCGTCACAAAAAAATCACAAAAACATGCGTTTTTTTGTACGAATTAACCTTACCCCCCCCTTAAAAGACTGTGCTAAAAAATACCTTCGAACGGTCGTGTAACACAGTGTTACATGATTAAAAATCAACATAGTTTTTAATATGTGGTAAAAATATATATTTTCAATACAGATAAGACTTTTTAAAGGTCCCTTTATATAATTATGTAATATAAATATGCGTATTTGCATTAATTTAGTAAATTATCATAAAATCATGGCAACTTTTTCTAACACGTATTACGCGACTCTACCGCGCTCTTTCGATATTGTTTTCTCTTTCAACAAAATTTAATAAGAATAATTTTAAATAAAAGTGAAAAAACTACACTTTTATTAAAGTTTATTTTGAAAAAAAAACACAACATACAAATATATAGATTCAATATAAATAAAAAGAAAATTGTACAAGTTTAATATTTAATATATTAAAATATCAACGAATATTTTTTTCTTTCTTATAATTTTTTTTTATTTCAAAAATTATCTTTGTTAGTGTTGTTATTATATAAAATCACTGTGATTAATAAATACCCTAAGAATTTACAATTTAATGAAAATTTAAAAGTCACATTAGAGTTTCGAGGTTAACCTTTAATTTTTGCCCATTTTTTTAATGATGCGAAATGTCTAAATGTGCTAGTCTTAACGTACGATCGGTAACGTAATTTTTCATAAAATTGAAAATGTAAAGAGTTTTAATTTTGATTTATTAAATTCAGCTAGGTGAGGTTAGAATTGATCGCATGATTAAATATGAAGAAGATTTAAAAGGAGAAAGTATATTTTTAATAGCCACAGTACTAAAAGCGATCACAGTAGGCAAATTCGCTTGCACAATCTTACTTTTAATGTATCATTCTTTCTTAACATGAACAAGACGAAAGCGCCTAGATTTTATTATTTTAGAAATTTATTTTATTTTGACATAAATATTTTTCAATATTATCACGTATATTGTAGAAACAGAAAAAATTACATGTTGTCGAGGTCTGGAATCGACTGGGCTATTCTCGTAGTAACTAGAAGTATGAAGAGGTCGCTAGAAATATGGAGAGACTACAAGAAATGCGTAGAACGTTCTCGATGCATCGCGGAGTCTAACAGTTCGGCGATCCATCGAAATCGACCAGTGGAGACTCAATGTGCTACTAGCGTGTGCGTGTTCCAGCGATATGTTGTAAATAGTGATACAACGAATACTACTTTCACGAATACGAATATCAAACCTACTTGTCGGCGAATACGAATACGAATAATTGAACAAGGTAATAAATAATACATCACTGTTATTTTTTTACTAAGAGATTTAATAATTTAAATTTACCGACAATTTTTTTTCAAAAAGCACAACATTCATTTTATCCGTTTGTACATTCCCAACGGTCAAAAATAAATATCAGTTTTTTCACGCTTACGAGAGGTCATGTTATTAGATTTAATTTGAAATTATTATATAAGAGTTAACACTTACACACAACGGAAATAAAATGAAACAAACAAAATGTATTACAAAACAAAAACTACATTTTTTTATTATTTATCAAGGATCCACATTTACATACATACACATATATTTTTTTTTAACTTGAATTTTTGGAATCGCTACTTAACTAGCCTTTGGGCACGTTCCTGAGTGTCGGTTTAGTTTTGTAGCTGTGTAACAGTTATTTTAAATTATATTTCTAACATAAAAAACATGAAATGTGCACCTCACCATATTAATTACCCAACGATACTAGATGAAAGTACTCATGTTATGCTGTGAAACAAGTAAAAATTGACTACTTGAGAACTCAACAAATCCATTCGGAATATGTTTGGGGAATCCCGACAATAGAGTGTGTAGGTGTGTTCGGATACATACACAGCCAAACCATAATTTTCTTTGCGTTCAGTTATAAATATCTACTTTTGGCGAATACGAATATTCGTATTCGTTACATCACTAGTTGTAAATCAAGAAAGTACCAGAGCGATACAAACCAGTGAATTATAACTGATAACTCTAGTTCTAGATACGCGTAGAAGATTTTTGACAAGTGCGAATTACGAAATTTAGTGCGAGTTAAAGAACGGTGCTCCGGTTAAATTCGTGTCCAGTTACTTTGTAATTTTATTAAAATAATTAATAAATCGATAATAAATATTTAGTGTTTTATTTGCCTCCCACAGCCACGATTCCGTGACAATATCATTCATAAATAATCATTATAAATCTCTGATAACGACATGGTTGTTTATTATTTTACCGAAGTCGTATAAAAATATCTCTTTGTTTTATAAAAATAAATTTCATTAATTTTGCTATACTACACATATTACGTGTGTTTTATTACATTTCTACGTGATCTGAAAATCAACAAGCTTTCCTACTGTCAAAATGTGTTCCACAAGCAAATTTTTTGTCTTGTCGGCATGTCGTTTGAGACGTCTGGAAACCATCTAAAAACATGAGACAGATTTCAAGGAGAAGCTTTACGCGCTGTGCCAATACATAATATGTTACGTGCCATGTGTTTGTGTAAATACATAGCGTTTAATCCTCTAACTTCTCACTCCGTATTCTCGATCTCCACCCGACCACTTCACCTAATTGCATTACGGAAACTTGACTATAACCGGGACGGTGGCGCCGCGCGGAGCACTCGTAAACTAATAATCAATTTCCACGCCCCGGGTTCGGGTCCCGGCTGAGGGATAATGGGCGGGAGAGAGCCCGACGCCATTTGCAAGTGAGATTTAATTCAACCATCTGGCGGTGACTTGTGAAAGCTGGCGGGAGTTGAGTGTCAGTAGACAATAGTTGTCAAATTGAGCGGTGAGCCAATTTTGCTTTAATAATGAAAATGTACGCCTGTTTCGCGTGCACACGTACATACTTTAAACATCTATCGCAGTGCTCGCGGTTTCCATAGTAATCCTGTCTAATTTTGTTAAGTGCAGAAACTTTGATGCACGTTTACTAGAAATTAAGAGGGAAACTGTATAAATTGTGAATTAAATCCCAACTTAGCGCAAACAACAACATTGGCACCCGACTAACTCTATGTATCATGGAAATATTTTATATTATAAGTATATTAGATACTATTTGATACGTTTATTTAATATTTAATCTATCAAGCAAGACTGTCGTAAAAAATGAATATTGAGAAGAATACTCTACCGGTAATTTACCTACCTACCTACCTAATAGATCTTTTTATGGCTTTATGAGTATCTACGTATAAGTGAAATCGCTCTCAAAATGCAATGATAGATTCATAGAAAAATCTATTACATTCTGAAGAAAGTCTTAGGGATGGAAAAAATATCGATATTTATCGTCGATATATTTATCGCGATATATCGATATATTTTTTCTCGATATATCGATATTTTTTTCCCGATATATCGATATATTTTTTCCGATATACTTATCGATATTTTTTTTCCGGCGACCTATTTTTTGTCATCGATATTTTTTCTCGGATAATCGATATATTTTTTCCGGTGACCTTTCTTTTTTTTTTGGTCGCCAAAAGCTTATTTCCCTTAAATTTTTGAAAAAATAATATCGATTATTTTCGATCCTTTTTAAAAATATCGATTCGATATATATCGATTATTTTTTTTTTTCATTTACCCATCCCTATAAAGTCTACATATTATCATTATGATAGAAAATAGATACATGATTGGTATAAAAAACTTAAACTTTCTATACTTAGCACATACCTACGCGAATAATTTTAGTGGCAGGTGATATATTTTACTCACATTAACAAATAATAATTAGTACCTACCTAATTATGAATGAACATAAAAAAAATTGTCTTATTCGATAGGTAAGTACTTTTGTTTGAGAATATGCATCACTAGGTAGGTAAATACTACATGTTCGGAACGTCCATTTCCTTTTTCAGGTGAGTGCAAACGAAATATACATCTACAGAATAAAAATATGTTCGCAAAAAATAGGAAAAAAGTTTTTTTATTCATAATTATTTAAATGGATTTCCACAAAGTAAACGCCTTTATATTCAAATGCCAATAATTAATGAGTTTAGAGATGTGATGTACCTAATCAAGATCACTTTCTTTCAAAAGTATCTACCTACCTATTTGTGTTAAGTCGCACAAAATATTACCAAACGTCAATCGAGGGATTGACGTTTGGTAATATTTTCATTACATTTAAGTTTGATTACATTTATATCAGGTTAATCTTTCGGAGAGCGAAAATAATGATAATACCAGATAATACAGAGCTGAAGTGGGGTTGATACAAACATCTAATGTCAACTCAAGCCCCATGATCAAGTAAATCACTTATTTTTTATTTACATCTTAAATGTGATTTGTTACTCCTCGTCCTCTCATTTTCTGGACCAAATGTTAGATAAATCGTAATTATTTAGAGCCTACACAAAACATGAGCACCCTGCTTCAACTAAACCCGTATAATAAATTATAAAAACTTTAATTTATATTCTAAGGAATTCCGATTCGAATGAGTCCGACAATAATTAATCTAATTGACAGATTTTGATTATGATTCTAAACATTTATTTCGATATCGATTTCGAGTTATTAGTTAAATTACCCGAATATGAAACTAATTTTATTGTTATGTGTTGTATTCAATTCAAATTTCAACTCAGCCTCGTCGTTCTAGATATTAATCGAGCGGTGTAATTTTGCCGGAAAATAGGAACAGAGGGTGGATTTGTTACCCGGTTTATTATGAAGGTGTTTGTAACTGATATTAAATTTCGTCAAATATTAAAATGACTTTACGGATATTTCACGTGGCAATTTCCAAACCATTTGTTGCGAGAAATTACCGATAAATTATTCACCCACGAGGTTATATATATCGTCACGAGACTGGAGAAAACCAATTATAAATAAAAGAGGATTTCCCAACACTCTAGACATTTTACAGTAAATTGAAATTTTTTATTTTATTTTATTTATTTATTTAAAAATCCTTGTTTACAAATAAGATACTTAATACTAATTTAACAATAAAACATAAGATAAAACATAAGATAAATTACACATTTTTTTGTTTTGTTTAATTTGTGGATTATGCCACTCTACTAGGCTACGCCTGTCCCAGAGTGGCGTTATAGCACACAATTATAATATTTTTTCGAGTTCGTCAGTAGTATTTATTTTCATAAGGTAGTTATTATGTATCTATAGAGTATCAAGTGTAATGTTAGTGAAAGTTGAGTTAGTCATAAGTCCAAGTGTAAATATGTGTAGAATAATTGTTTAATGTAAAAAGGGTTAAAGTTTTGTTTAAGATTATTTTTTATTTTCCCTAATTAATTAATTAATTTATATAGGTATATATTTTTATTTGAAGACATTATTATGCAATTACAGTAAGTAAATTTTCAGTTGCTGTTCTACCTTTGGAGGTAAGCCAGTTGTTTGCTAAAGCTTTTTTTTTATTAATTGAGTATATTCTGATTTCCGGGAAGTCTGTTTTAAATATGTTAAATATTTTAGGCCCTATGTATGAGTAATTTTTCTGTCCATGTGTTGTCTTAGTTTTTGGTATTTCGTCAAGGTTTCGTTATGCTTGTCTAGTATTATGTGAATGCGAGTTACTGGTTGCTGTTAGGTGGTTTGTGTTTTTAATGTAGAAGATGAGGGTAGACTTAACGAACAGCTGTCTAACGTCCAGTACATTAAATTCTCTGAATAGTCTGTCTGATTGGTATGTGAATGGTTTCTTATTAATGACTCGGAGCAAGGTTTTTTGTGTCGTTATAGCTGGTTTTAATGTGGTTTTGTAAGTACCTCCCCAACTTGGAATCGCATAGTTCAAAAATGACTGGGCAAGAGCATAATAGATAGTTTTGAGTTGCTGTTTATTAAAAATATTACGTATGGATTTAAAAAGGTAAATGAGTTTTAAAAGTTTTCCCGATAATAGTTCAATGTGAAGTTTCCAGTTTAGGTGCCTGTCTATTATGATTCCCAAGTATTTCACACTATCTGCATTTTCCAAGGGGGTGCAAACACAGTTTTGGTGTTGGCAATCATGCATAGTCAATTTTAAAT
This sequence comes from Agrypnia vestita, assembly GCA_016648135.1. NCBI lineage: Eukaryota > Metazoa > Arthropoda > Insecta > Trichoptera > Phryganeidae > Agrypnia > Agrypnia vestita. The sequence goes on from JADDOH010012031.1 coordinate 61,249, forward strand.
CGCTAGATGGCTGCCCTCTTTTATCTATGCTGAATGTCAAATACTTAGTTTTTTTGAGATTGACTGTTAGAAAATTATTTTCCAGCCAGTGTTTTACTATGTTGCAACCCAGTTCAGCTGCTTTGAAAACAAGATCCCATGATGAAGGGTGGAACAGGAGTATTGTATCGTCTGCAAAAGTAACTACTTTCCCCCCCGTTGTTAGCTTGCATAAATCGTTTATGTATAGGAGGAATAAAACAGGTCCTAGTGTACTTCCTTGAGGGACTCCGTATTTGATGTAATGTTCGTCACTTTTAGTTTTGTCAAGTTGTGTAAATTGTGTTCTGTCTGTAAGGTAAGTTTTGAACCAGTTGTAACTTGCTTCCGAAAGTCCAGTCTGTTTTAGTTTGTGAAGCATTTTTTCATGTGAAACTGTGTCAAAAGCTTTCGTCAAGTCTAGTGCTACTGCTATACATTTTTTATTATTGTCAAGTTTGTCTGAAATATAACCAATAACTTCCTGTATTGCTTCTTGTGTACCCCGATTTTTTCTAAATCCAATCTGGTTGTTGGCTAAAATTTGATGTTTTTCTAAAAAGTTGGTGATTTGATTACAAACACATTTCTCTAGCAGCTTAGATAGTAAATTTAGGATGGATATAGGTCGGTAGTTATTTGGATCGTCTTTATTGCCAGCTTTGTGTATGGGTGTGATTTTAGCCGTTTTTAGTTGGGACGGGAAAATACCTTTTGTGATGCTTAAATTAAATATATGAACTTTAGTAATATTTCTATTTTTAGGTTTTTAGTAATATTTCTTTGAACGATTTAATTACTCTAGCTGATATTCCGTCCGGGCCTGGAGAGCAGTCTATGTTCAGGTCATCTACTATTTTTTCCACATCTTTGTAACAGATAGGGGAGATCTCAAATTTGGGGAGATGGGATCCGTTAGTTTTTATATTATCATAGTGTGACTGCTGTTTATATTTATTTAGTAATTTACGCGCTAGTGTTTCACTCATTATGGAGAAGTGAAGGTTTAGTTTATCCGCTATTTCTTTCTTATCAGTGATGGTAGTGTTGTTGTGTACCAAAGTATTAATGTTACTTTTTTATGTGTTTCAATACCATTTAATTCTTTTACGATATTCCATATGTTTTTGGTATTATTGTTTTGTTCGATTTTTTGTTTGTAGTGTTGTTCTTTCCTTTTTTTTATTATGTTGTTACATATATTGCGGTATCTTTTATAATACTGATATAGTGATTATTAATTACTAGAAGGGTTTAGAATAAACTACTAGATTCGCGAAATGTCTGGAAACCCGATGTATACCAACACCTCCTATATAGGAGGTATTGTGTATACTCGTATAGGTTGCACGACGATGCCAACGAGATGAACAGTTTGTTGTGACATTTCAGGGATTACATGGAAGCGAAACAAGAGTCAAGAAGCGAAGCGGCGATTCAATGTGACCAGCAAGAATAAATTAAGAGATTACTTACCAAGCATTCAATACGGCCGCAGCTCTGATTCTTCTTAAATAATATACTATATATATAATATATATATATGATAATATATATATATATATATATATTATATTTCTAGATTTTCTCATTTTGGCAGAATTATAGAATTTTTCTGTCTATTTGCTTTTAAAACATTAAAAATACTGTGCCGAAACGCCGCCCCAGTGCAAAAACAAGTACTGGAAATAACTAACACACAAAATACACGAGTAAGTTTAAATTGTGCCATTTTGTTCTATTTTCCCTTTGTCTCGAGATTTGTCGTTTGTTTGACTTGCAAAGAAAAGTCCCCAGTCAACAGGAAGCTTACTCTAATTACTCGTCGTCTGAAAGTATGCTGTGCTTCGTTTTCTTTCAAATCCCCTGGGTGACTTGTCTGTATTCGGTTACCCAGGCTCGTCTAGCGACTCCTCGGTGGGAGCATTCTAAGTAGGCTTAGACCGGTGAATGGCTGTTTGATTTGCGAGGTTCCTACTCGCTGCCAACGTGCCCGATTCTCAACCACGGGGAAAAGTTAATCACAAGTGGCTACACTGTCTCCACGAGCGCGGGAGCTGTCACTTTGCTAAATGTAAGCGAATAAAAAGAAATTGTAATAATTGGCAAAGATTTCGATATTCATATGTACATGAATAATAGGTTGATTATTATTTACTAGCTATAATTTTATTTTATTTTTAATGAGACACTTATAAAACACTTGATCTAAAATACACAAAAAACAATACTTCAAATTCCAAGTGTCTTCTGTTGCAACATTCATATTTAATGTATCAATGCAATGTAATCGTGCACGAATTGGCACATGTCCTGCACAGCGATTAGGCGCGTACACTGTAATTGGCGAACAAGCAAACAAAATAAAATTGGTACAGTAGCCGGCAAACATCTTGAAATTTTTCGGCATAGTGGGGGGAAGTTTGCGCATGTACCATTCCACCAACGAGACCCAAATTTTATCTTCTGCGCATTCCCCCACTACGCCAAAAAGTTTACCGGCAACTGTAACTCTTGTAACGCATCGCAAATTTAATGACGGAGATAAAATTACCCGTCAAAAATTCCATACTTTTACTATATGGGGTGTACTAGAGCTAGTCCACTATACTTTACAGATAGATTTCTGCTTTAATTATGAGTCGAAAATGTTCAAGCAACCATGATCTAATGTCAATAGTTAATGTAAATATGTAGGTTATTATGGATAATATATTAGCAATATATTTAAGAATGTAAAGTGTTAAATACAAGTTAATATACAAATTGTAATATTAACTAACTTAAGAAATAAAATTTTAAAAAAGGGAGTTATGCGACATCAAAGTTTGCAATTATTTCAATATTTCTGTATTATTTTCTGTATAATCGGTCGGTTGCCGGAGCGCAGATCTGCGCTCCCTAGACACGTATGCGAATTCGGCCTATTTTACCTGCGTTTATGGGTTTTATATCTTATCATTGGTTATACATCAAGTTTTTGAATAAGTGAACGAGTTCTATTTGTCAAGTAACTCATATGCCGCGCAAACCGGGCAAAAAATCATTCCAAATGTCGTCTTCGAACCGCGCATTAATTGTTATTGTTATTTTTTTGTTAAAAAAGTATTATTTTTAAATAAAAACGTGTTAAAATTAAGGATATTTATATTCTTTGATATATTTATAACGAAAATATTGCAATACAATATCTGTAGTGTTATTGCTTCCATGGTTTTATTCGATATACATGTGCGTACATTTCTGACAGTAGTACCTACCTAAACGTTACTTATTTTCATAATTAATGAATAAATTATTATTCTACACGATGCCCCAGAAAACAAACCAAAATATCTTCGTGATGTACCTACTTTTGCATTCGGTTGGCGAGGTTTACGTAATTAAAAAAAATAACAGTAATGTTACAGAATGTTTTATTATTTATTTAACTGTAATTTCGGATATTTTATACGCACCGTATGCATTACCGAGAAGCGAATCTCGACGTTTCGTTGGATACTTATCCAACGTCATCGGGAGGACGACCGTTACCCGCGGAGGTGGAGGTCGGACTGATTAGGTGCTGCTTTCTAGGGTGTAAACTCTATGCACTTTGTTGTGGAGTGTTCTCTTCTTCTACAATAGAGGTCGAGATTGTAGAAGAATGCATACAGTTTACGCCCTAGAAAGCAGCACCTAATCAGTCCGACCTCCACCTCCGCGGGTAAAGGTCGTCCTTCTGATGACGTTGGATAAGTATCCAACGAAACGTCGAGATTCGCTTCTCGGTAATGCATACGGTGCGTATAAAATATCCGAAATTACAGTTAAATATGTCTAACGACCGTAATAACAATCTTAACGTTTTATTATTTTACAACTCTTATCTTCAATGCAATGTTTCCCCGGTAATTTTCCATCAATATTGGCCATTAATACTAGGGATGGGTCGTCCACGTCCGTCCATCGACGAGACGATCAACTAGTTGAATTCGTCAACTAGTTGACGCATCAACTTCGTTACGCGGACGTCGCGGACGTTCTATCTAAACATCGGGACGATGGTCCCGATGTTTAGATAGAACGTCTAGAACATCTAGAACGTCTAGAACGATTAAAGTCGGGATTTAACTTGTATTGAAACGAATGAATTTTTCGTAATCGATGTGAGTCGGTGTAGTGATATTCCAACGTTTTCCAAAAAATAAGTCAGATATATTGAAAAAATTCCAACTTTGATGTCACATATCTCCATAACTATTGATATTAGGTCATGATAGCCTTCGACTCATAATCAAGGCAGGAATATAGTCCTGCGAGATTATTAATGTTTTCCATATAACCCTGTACACATGTAATGATATTTACCTAATATATTTTTTATACACACATTACTGCTTTGTACTTATTTATATTTTTAATTTTTATACTCATACTTTAATGCTTATACCCAATACTTTCACTGCTTATATATGTAGTTTATATTTATATTTTACTGCTTATACCTGATATTGTTGTGTATACCTACTTCTTTATTTATTATATATGGAAAGAAGTATATAAAACAATATGTAAAAGCCTATAATGTGCGTAAACAAATAAATAATAAAATATTTATTTTTACATATAAGCACAAGTAGCGGTTTTACTTTCCCCGAAACTATATTCCTTCGAACTTCTTTAAATTTTAAAAATTAACGTAATAAAAATAGCCAACGGTTGAGCCGTCGAGCAGCGTCGCGTCTAACCGTAGACAGTTGACCATCGTCCCGATGTTTAGATAGGACGTCCGCGACGTCCGCGTAACGAAGTTGATGCGTCAACTAGTTGACGAATTAAACTAGTTGATCGTCTCGTCGATGGACGGACGTGGACGACCCATCCCTAATTAATACCTAAGACAAAATCACTCTTAAGAGGACCGGGCGCCCGGAGCCAATTTTGAGTTTGTCCAAATTTTTCAGAACACAGCACTGGATTTTGTCTTATGGTCCAAAAAGGAGTTGAAAAAAAAAATTAAATGATATTTCAGGCGTATTCTAGTGTAATGCTAATAATTCGCAGGAGTCTCATTACACATATAAAGGATACCTATTGCTAAAAAATTCCAATCAATAAAAATAGATATCTCATTAGTGACATCTGTGGTTATTTAAGGGGAATGAAAAAGCTTTCGATACCGGTCGCGCTAATGATTATTACAACACATATACGAAACATGTTGTAAAAAATTTAAATATATACAACTCCCAAAAATTTGATAGACATGGTATTCAATCATGGGTGGAAATGGTAAGCTTTACATTGTGTAAAGTGATCGTTTAAGCCAGCCGTACGATAGGTCGTAAGTCCTATAAACACCCAAAGACTTCCATACCGACTTTCCCTTAAAAAAATATAATTTCGTCTCTGTGAGACATCTGTAATATATCTTAAACCATATTTAGTTGCTACGGTGGCATTATTGACGATAACCTAAACCAATAGAACACATTAACCAATTATTTAGTTACATATTTTTACATGTTCACATTACATTCATATTCTGAAATATACATATTTATGCTACAGCAGGTCGAAGACAATTGTAATTGGGATAGTGGGCAGAGTCTTAATTGATAATGTTATTTGTGTACCATGTACTCATTATTCTGTTAATGTCTCTAATAAAAAAATAATAATAAAAACATCATCGATCTACCTATTTTGAAGCCGACCTATTCCTCTCTTTTTATCCCACGGTCTCCATCATAAAATTCTGGGTGCCCATCTGTTGGTTCCTTGTCTAGCGACATGACCTACCCATTGCCATCTTAATTTGGCAATACGGTCCATAATACCAACACTTTTTATTCGGCGTCTTATTTCTTCGTTTCTAATTTTGTCTTTAAGACTTACGCCTATCATTTGTCTCTCTATAGACTGCTGTATAAGTACTTCGGTTTTTGTATGGTAGTAAGTGTCATGGTTTCTAGATAAAACGTAATCAAAGGGAAGATACACGCTTCAACGAATTTTCTTTTCAAATTCATAGGAACTTTTTTGTTTTTAAGAATACAGTTAAGATTTCAAAAGCTGCCCAACCTAGTCCAATTCTTCCGAGAATTTCTGCCTCTTGATTTTCTTTCCCTAATTTTATTTTATCTCCAATATACACATACATACTTATTCATTAACAATTGATATCGATCTGTATATTTCTGTTGGTCGGACTCATGATTTTTTTTACTAGTATTCATTTCTAGACGGATTTTTGAGGTAGCGTCATGGAGTTCTTTTATCGAAGTTATTTAAAATCGCCATTGATTAGTACTAGACTTTCATTTAAGAAAGACAATCGAATCAAGTAGTATGTGTGAGCCATACGCACATTGTTTCGTTGTGTTGGTGTTTACGGGCAAAAACACCAACGCAATGAAACTGTGCCTCGTACCACGGCTTACACATACTAATTCGATTATCTTTCATGGAAAGGGGTCCACTATGTCATTTGCGAAGCACATTCCTATTTTCCACCAATCCTTATCCCTTTGTTTCCATTTCAATGTTTTAAAGATGTTTTCCAGGACTAATGTAAATAATTTAAGTCAGAAAGTGTCACCTTGTCTAAAGCCTATTTTAATTTCAATTTTGTCTAAAAATGTTCTTAGGTTTTCAAGCCTATTTTAATTTCAATTTTGTCTAAAAATGTTCACAGGTTTTCACTCAGAATCTTCTGGTTTGTGTCTTCTGGGGTATTATGCCCTGTATTAACGACCTTTCTGGCCGACGTTTCGGATCCCATTGCAGGGTCTATCATCAGTAGGGTGTGTCACTTTTTTCAACTTTCGATTTTTCAAATTTAATAGCTCTCAAATGTTGCATTTTTATATGTTATTAAATGTTGTATTTACAGTTTTCCTTAATACTGGTACTTTTGGCTAGCTAAAAGGCCTTGAAATATAGAAAAAGTTGCAAAATAACGTTCCAATCAGAACGATATATTTTTTGTATTTACCAATTGTCTTAGTAATTAAATGCTTTTTTCTAATAATAATATAGCCAGCATAAGGAAAACACCATATTTAAGTTCATTTTGATAATCTGTTAGCTTAAATACCTACCCCCGTTCGGGCAATTTCGGCTTGTTTCGGGTCGCGCTCCCGTTATGCGTGCCTCATTAGATCAGACTCCATACCGAACGGCTGTATTTGTTAGATTACTTTTTTTCAACCATCGTAAAGTTTCTACATAGTATACGTAATAAATTTAAGTGTTAAATTCATTCATGAAACGAATCACAATGGCATCGAATCCGTCAAGTTCAAAAGAAAAAGAGGTCGTACGAAATCACGTATTTTTGAGAAATATACCGAAAAATTCAAAATTACTCTGTTACCAACTTATGGATATGTTTAACGACATTATGGGTGGGCGCGTCATGAAATGAAACAGTCAAGTAGTTTAGAACCACAAGCAAAAGTCATCACTTCTCAAGTGTCTCGAACCGTTCTTGAAGTTTGGAAAAATGCAAGCATTGTGAGCCAGCTTCTATTATCATATTGCAAACAGTATAGGCTACTATCGAAATAATTCAACAAAGAACCAAAAAGTCAATCGTATTTAGATAAAATAAAAAACTTTATAACTAAATCAACAATTCTTTTTGACATTGCTGCGTGAAAATGCAAAAATTATTTTTCTTGTGAATGTGGAAAAAATAAAACTGTTCCGATTGAAAACCACCCATTTCTTGAAGACCAAAGAACCTTCAGATGCATAGGCATTGGAAACATAGTTAAAGGAAGAGAAAATTGAGAAAGTACAAAAAAAATCGAAAAGTTGGCTGAAGTATGTGATCGTTATGGCGTATCGCATAGAGCAGGCGTTGCTATTGCTTCGGCTACACCTAGTGATATCAGGGAGGCATCAAATGTTGAAAATGTTAACAAAATTGTTATAGAATAGGGTATACGAGAGTTTCGAAAGCTCGTGCCTCGCAAAAATCATTTTTGAGATCTTTTGTGATACCACAAATCAATTTTGAGAGCGATCATTATTACGACATGATTTCCTGGCAGGATGAGAAACTTATACTGACTGAACTACCGCTTTTGAGCTATGTACTTATAAAGTGAAGACCTGAGGACAGTTTTCGTCGAACGAAATGTCCAAATATTCGATTTTCTCAAGTCCCTGCCACACACAGTCAGAAGAAAGAAATCTACTGACTGTGTGGCAGGGAAATGTGTGGATGCCTTAAATTGACGACTGTAGCTGCAGGTTCTGTCATAGGGTAAACAGTTAGAAAAGGTTTTATCGCAGCCAAGCAGAATTACAGGAAAATTATGCCAATGTTTAATTCTAAAAAATAACTTTAGCTGTCTTTAAAAATACTCTTTTTGGAAAATTTTGTATGTTTTATAATTTTTTTTTAAATAATTCAGCTTGAAATTTGCAGTAAGTTTTTATTTTAGTATATTATCTATATATATATTAACGAAATTAAGTAATCTGATAAAAATTATGTAGAAGAAAACAGCACTTTTATTACCTCTGAAAAATCACTAAAAACCAACATTTTCAGAATATTTGGCCCGCTAGAACCAGCCAAAAGTATACTTGAATTGCAACTTTTTTTGCATTTTTGTGTAGTTATAAATGCAATGCAACTTTTGATAACTATTAAGTTTAAAAATAAAAAACTTTTTTTTTCGCCATACAAAGTGACACACCCTAATCATCAGCCCCGATGATGGACCCTGCAATGGAATGGGGTCGTTAAAACACGGCCATAATACACCAGAAGACACAAACCAGAATTCAATTTTGTCTGTTTAATAAAAATTAGATACCTACCTAATGACGACAATATGCATACCTACTTGTGTTAGAAATTTAATAAAGACTTAATTTTTCGGATAGGTAGGTACCTAGTTTATTTTAGTGCACGATGGTTTTAAATTTGTTTCAAGTAGGTATTTCGGAAGAACGATCTAAAATTAAAAATTTTAAAATCGTGAAAATAATCTTAAATAAGTTCCTAATGCACTTCCCAAAATGCAGGAATTAGATTTTATAAAGCAATAAATGGGCCATTTTCATTCCAGGATTTGCGCAGTATTGAAACAGAAGTGTATTAAAAATATTTTGCCAGTATCTTCTCACAAATAAACAATGGTGTTGCATCAATAAACAGCACCCAAAGTAAATATACTTGTTCGCTTGTAAAAAGCAACCGCGCTAGTTGCGCAGCGCCGCCAAGCGGTAGAAAAAGATAGTATCATTTCCGCGGCATTCCTTGGGGAAATCATGGCGTCCAATTATATTTCATTTATCCTCAGATCGCGATCGGAAAGACTTAGACATAATTAATTGATGCCGCTGAAACCCAAGTAAGCTCTTTAGAGAAGAAGCGCTCTGGGAATTGTAAAATATCCGTCGTCCCTGAAAAAACTCGGCTTCACGGAAAGTCAGATTGAAGATTAATTAGGTACCCACATCCGATTCGTTCGGCTTCATTGAGCCGTACAACGGTATTTTTTTCCTCCATAAAAAAGATACTAAAAAATATCATAATACTTAAGAATTGTGGCTTTTATTAATGTAGAGAAAACTTAAAACGAAAGTCGTGCTAATTATTTTAGAAAACTGAAGAATCGTTAGTTTTCTAAAATACTTTTTAACATACAAGTAGAATATATTTTTTCTGGAGTTTCTTGGATAAAATATGTCACAAAACTGCTTTTAAAAGTGCGTAAGATGTAGAAAGTGAAATGAATAAAATAAAATTAATGTAAATATTTAAAATATTAGATGTTAAGATAAGTTTCCTTTTTTTTCAAATTTTAAAATGCGTTAATGATAGTTCAACTTTTTTCAAAAAATAAGTCAAAAATATTGAAAAAAATGCAAATTCTGATATTGCATATAACAGTTGATATAACTTCATGGTTGCTTGAACATTTTCGACTCACTATTAAGGCAGGAATCCACCTGTTAAGTTTTTGCTACTAGCTATAAGACACGTTGTACGAATGTTGAATATATGTATGTCAGTTATAAAATTAGGTGACCTATTTATAAATAAAAAAAACATATAACTAAAAACTAATCAATTTTTCTATGCTATCCACCACAATGTATCTATGTGCATTTTTCGTGAACACTTACTATTTACCAAAAAAATAATTCATTAACAAATTATGAAAAATAATAATTTCCAACATATTTTATAAATAAAAATTCAATTAGGTACAATAGCTGGCAAACATCTTGAAAAATCGCTTCAGCTACGCAGAAGACAAATTTTGGGTCTCAGGGATGAGGTAGTATGGAGTGTACATGCGCAAACTTTCCCCCACTACGCCGAATTTTTTTTTTTTTTTTTTAAAGTTTGACGGCTACTCTACATGTGTTTTGATTTATAAACTGCTAGGACAAAAGAACATCTATGAAAAATAATATTTCTTAATAATAAAAATAGTTTGATTAACCTTTAAGTACCGACGTGCGGTCTGAGAGGCCCCGGCAGGCACTTGACTTGCTAGTTTACCCCTTTCCCCGCGCAATACCGATCACCGCTTTTAAGTAGCTGCAAGTATAGTGCTCACATTGACGTGGGAGTGGGAAGTGGTGTCGTCACGCGTGCATTTGGTGAGTAATTACGATTTGAAATTCCGATGCGGCCTCTCAGGCCTCACATTGGTACTTACGTAAGTTTTTTGTTTTATTTTTTTGTTACAGTAAACTGTTATTTTTACAGATATTGTGAACTATGGATATACCAGGGACTTCAGGTAGTAAAATAAATAGTTCTTTGATAGATTTACAGCATTCAAAGAGATTTCGAATATGTATAAATTAATCGATTCCAAATTTTGCGCGTGATTGAGATGCATCGCGGATGAAGATTCCAGTAGATCCGAGGTTTAGGAAGATTTTTGTCCGGAGCACAGTGAGAATGATACGGATACTAGCACTGATATTTCTGATACCAATGAAAATCGATGCTATTTGTGTAAAAAAACACGTTTGTTTACAATGCGCAAAACAAGTTTGCCCTGACTGTGCTTAGAATTTAAGGTGTAGTTCGACTGTGGACATTTTTTTTTTCAGGAGGTTTATTTACGTACTAATTTTTTTTTCTAAAATTTATATTAGTTTTAAGTAAGAAATACCATTTTTTGTTATTATGAGAGGAGTATTCTCTGTGTTTTGATCTTTTATATCTAACAGTCGTATTTTTCCCCAAAATTCTAGTCAAATATTATTTTTTTAGTCTTATATTTAAAAATTTAATAAAGTTGATTTTCTTTCTATACTTAATTTTCCTTAAAACCCTTTACTTTTCAGATATTTAAGATGATAAACAAGATAAACAAAGACAGATATTTAAATCATCACTTTCTTTAAAACCACTACATAATATACGCGGCCTCTCAGGTCTCAGGTCGGTACTAACGTTACAAAAAATGCACGTCGGTACTTAAAGGTTACTCCATATTTTTAGTTTATTTCTGTTATAATGTGTAATCTATATATTAATTACCCTAACCAATGTCGTACGTTTCTGCATTTGGATGATGATTTTTATTTGTATACAATAATTTTGGTTTGGTTCCCGTTGGGTTGTGTGGCGCGGCGGATAACACGTTAGACTGCGGATCGGAAGATGCCGGGTTCGAATCCTGGCAGGATCGTTTTTTTTTTACGGTCGAGAATATTTTTTTTGTTGAAATTTTAATTACATTTTTGTTTTGAACATTCATTTTTTATATTAATTTTTTTATTAATATAAAAACATTTTTATTAATGTAAAAACAATTTTTTTTTATTAATATAAAAACAAAAAACAAAAACAAAAAAAAAGTAACAAACCAAATAAAACAAAGATTAATTTTTTATAATGTTGTATAAAAGTAATCAACACTGCGAGAAGAAAAGAGAGTAGGTACCTACCTATGGAACTGTGGTTTATTCCGCTTTGACTTATTAATCGGTTAGAAATACCGAATAAATACTTTGTCTTAATTATATCTAAACTACCCGTAATTAAAAGTGGAAATTTGCCAGAAACAATTGGCCGCGAAGCGGCTGACGTAGACATAAGTAAATAATTGTGTTTGCTGCACAGCAATAGGAAAAATGGAAATTTGCTAGATACAATTGGCCGCGAAGCGGCTGACGTAGGCATAGGTAAACAATTGTGTATGCTGCACAGCAAACACAATTGGCCGCGCAGCGGCCATCGCTGGCCGCGGAACGGCCATCATTGGCCGCGAAGCCGCCACAATAGCCGCCCGCAGGGCCTAGCAGTAAGCAATCGGCGAAGCCGATTGCTTTCCTGCTAGTATTATTTTATTTAGTTAATATATGAGTGATTTATATTAAATAAGTGCATTTTCTTTCAGTATAACATAAAGAAGAGGGAGGAAGTAGTGGAGCAGATGCCGCAAGAGCCTGACAACCCCCTCATGCGTAAAAAGAAGACACCTGAAGAACTGGCAGCAGAAGCAGAACTCGAAGACCAGGACGACTTCACCAGTAAGTATTATTTCTAACCGTCAGCAGGTTTATTTAATATACAATAACCTTTTTAATAAAATAAAATATAAATAAAATTAAATAAAATATAAAATAAATTGGCGGCCCTCGTAGCGCAGTGGGTATGACAATGGCTTCCCAGACCGAGAGTTCCGGGTTCGATTCCCGGTGAGTTCACAATTATTCTATGTGATTTACTCAAGCCTGGGTGTTTTTTGATGTATTTAGCTTCTGTAATAGGGCCTACTGGCCTATTGAAGCGTAAAAAAAATGTAGATAAAAAAATTAAAAAATCATGCGTGTAGGTACTCATGTACATACGGTAGACATATTACTTAAAAAGTCTTTGACTAACGATTGCCAGAAGACTAAAATTAGTGAATGGGTGAAGCGTGGAACTTGCGTAATACGGAACAGTTCATCAAAATATCATATTTTTACTCCCTTTATATTAACTCGTGGCGTCTGCTTGCCTCTGTGCCGGCTTGCCGTCGAAAAAACTTTGGATCGATTTTTGACCCTTTTCCCGTGATCCAATCGAGCTGAAACTTTGCAAGTAGACTTGTGGCGACGATCAAGAAGATCTATCAAATTTTCGTTAAAAAGAATTAATAAATTTTTGGATTTTTCAAATTTTGAATGGTTTTTTCATACAACTTATTAAGTTGTATGAAAATATTTCAACGTGTCTGGTAGAAGCGAAACCTGATTATAGTATAATTTTGGATTTTTGGAAATTTTTTATTACCCCATTTCGCAACGCGTAGGTTAAGCGAAAAAAAAATTTCAACTAGTAAATGAGAAAGGGAGTATAATAAAAACTTGGTTATTTTTTTCGTTTTTATTTTCAGTGGGTGGTATATTTTAGATTTTTTACATGAACAAATTTAAAATCAGACTACCAATATTAAATTACAAGCATCCCAATGCAGCAACAGTCCAGAACGTAGAACCAAACTACACTCGGGCCTCGTATAACACGGTTATATGGTTCCACAAAAACCTCGTGTAATACAAATCCGTGTCATGCAAGGTTTGAAGTTCATACAAAATTATGGTTTGCGTTCCAAAAAAAATCGAAATAGTTTATATGAATATGTACTTTATTTTTTTAATAAAAATATATAAATTTACATATTTATTGAAAAAAAAACTTTAATTACACATATAATATAATTTATTTTAATCGTAATCATGTATTTTATATATGGATATTTGTATAGTCTTCTTTATTATTCTTTTTTTGTAGTCTTCTCTTTTTTCTTTTTTTAAAAATATGTTCATATTAAGTTTATTGACGTAAAAAGCCATATATAAATAAATAAATATAATGTAGCATTCATTCATCATTGCTATCACATAAAATAATTCTTAATTTTTACTCTTTTTCGACATCGGTTTTGAGTTTCCATCATCGGAGGAGGGCTCTGAATTTCTCGTGTTTTTAGCCTTCAAAAAATCGGTAATAAGCGATTTTCTGCTTTTAGCGTATAAACCATTACGTATTTCCTTATAAGGTTCCAAAATCTGTTGTAATTCTCTCTTGAATTTCGAACTTCTTTCCATTATAGGATCCTTTACAATATTTTTTTTCTTATTTAATAGCCCATTCCAAGCCCTCATTTATAGTTTTTAATGTGAAACATGTAGCTACCTCGCTGCAACTGCTTTCTGAGTCATTAATTGTGGTAGTTTTATTTAAAGTTTCGATTAATTAAAACGAAATTGACAAGTCTAAACATGCTGAGTGAGATCAACATACTGTCATGGACGCAATCTAAAAATCAAACATTATTTAATTTATTTATTTTTCTGAAACCGTGTTATAAAAAGCGTGTTGTACAAAAAATATGCCAATTTATTCATCCGAGTTATATAAAATAGTGTTATATAAAACCGTGTTATACGAGGCCCAAGTGTACTACATTGAATTAGTGTTGCTACTAAAAAAATAAAAGCGGTTTTTACGATTTTTTTTATAATTTTATGGGGCCTAAGAATACAGTATTATGCAAAAGTTTCTAAGGCTTACGACGATTCTGAAATAGCTCTGACCGTCAGGTTACGTCTCTAGTCGTAAACTATCATGTATGTATTTATACCAAACGGCATGTACACAATGGTCCATATAATCTTCATTTGGCCATGAAAAAAGGCACGTTATCACCGAATCACAATAATAATCATAATAATCTTACATTAAAATGAGCCATCTGAATTTTTAATGAATCTATAATCAACAATTTGTTCTTCGAAATTGATTAATCCTTTAATGTTGTACTGAGTTAAACTTGTAGTTACTCACATGATTTAGGCAAAATCACTATTCATTTATTGATTTGAAACACTTATTATTATTATTTGATTATTGTATTTCTTGGTCTATGTACACATTGGGTGGAAGAATGTTATGTGACTGGCAACGCACATGTGGTAGTGAGTGTGCCTGTCATTATAGTGAAAATTCCATGACTTCTCCATAGATGCCACTCTATATCTGTACCTACCATAAAATTTTGAAAAATATTTAATTTATTGATACGAATTTGTTTTCAGAGCTGAAAAACACCATTGAGACGCAGGTGAACGAGTTGAAATCGCAAATCGAAAGCAAGTGTGTGATGCAGTGAGAGAAGCGTATTGAGATGACATCGAGATGCAAGCCGAAATGCAAGAGTTAACATCATGGGTCGAGACACACTGCAACTGCACTTGTTACCAACTGAACATCGAAGTGTTTTCGCTGAAAATCTCACATTTTGCAGTGTTGAAAGATCTAGCGTCGTGTCACTGGAACATTTTGTCGGTTGCCACATCACACTGTAGTGAAATAGTTCATCACTTAATATTATGCCCCTCATAACCGTGTAACCTATTTATCGATCCTATAACTAACTATGTATCCGCCTGATGAGTTTGCCTTGTTTGTTGTCATGTTTTTATATATAATTAGTATGAAATTAGTGAAACTTTTTGAAAGCAATCGCTCGATAGGAATGAAGAAGATTGACGCATCAACGTGTCCACATTTGTTGTATTGTATCACTCAAATATTTTGTCAGTTTTGAACATTATTTATCAATCTGTTTGATCATACTTTTATTGATGTTTCTCTGATTATTATTAGAGCTCTCATAAAAGTGTTAACGGGTGTATTATCCATCGGAATGTGTTTACTTCAGAGAAACCAACGCTTCGTTTTACTTTTGTGGAATATTTCTTCAGCAGTATTTAATTACTTAACGTTCTATCAAACAAATCTTCCGCTTTTCAAACATACTTTTTAGCATCGAAGATTGAAATATGGTTGTACTTTGATAGCATACTTTCTTACATTCTTCCCTTCGAGGGGCATCGTTCAGGATGTTAAAAAAGATGGTCTTTAACATGAATAAGGCAAAGTTAATTAGATAAAACAAAATGTCGAAGACTAAACAGCGCTTGTTATCAAAATTTAGCTTATAGAGTGTTAAAAGTATTTGTTACACATGAAAAAAATTGAAGTATTTTATTATTATTATTAAATATATAACCTTTATGAATATTTGACTAGGTATTTACACGATCAAAGGAAAGTGTAATGTAACTGTTGGACTGCGATTTAAGAAAAATATATTCGACAATGAATTGAAGCAATAATAATTTAAACGAACTCTTTTGTATAAAACATGAACCAGTCAAAACGATGTGACGTAGTCTTTGAATTTATGTCTTTCCGTTATTAAATTTTTATCAGCGAAAATCCATTTTAGGAAAAATAATTTTTCAAATGTGTCTTAATTATTGTATCGTATCGAAACTTTGTTTTTAAACTAAATATTGTTAAACAGTTTGTAATCAATAACAAAAAATATTTTCTATCGCAGTTTTCAGATTGCAGTACACTTTCTTATACTTTTTTAACAAGTTGAAGATTATTATTAATTTTTACGGTGAACTAACTCATTTAAATTAAGTTAAATTTTATATTATTCTTTAATAATCATAATAGTAATAATTGATTTAATCATTAAAATGATATTACTAACTTAATATTGACACAGACAGACAAATGAGAATTAAAGACGTTTCAACAATAAACTATTTACTTATTTAACTATAAAATACATTTCCGAGTACGGTGGTTCAAGAAAATATATCCTTTACATTAATTTACTTTGGATGCGCTTGTGATATCTTGTTAAAGGTGAATGTTACATTTAGCAGCACATAGATGTCATTTTGTAACAAAAAAATATTTTTAAGAGCATTGAAATGGGTAGTTTAGTACGTATAATGATTGGAACTCAAATTATGTATATTTTTATTCGGTCAAAAATTTTATTGTAAGTTTATTTTGAAAGCAATATTTCTTGTGTATTTCTTTACTTTAATCCTTGATAATATTGTGTAGTCATCCAAATTCCGAATATATTATCAACTTTTTTTGGTAATACGGATATCTAACAGTGGTTTAAATACGCCCACTTGTCATTTTTTGACTTTTTTTTGTGTATTTTATATTTTACCCCAAGGGACCTTTTATCTGGAATGATTATCTGGTTATTATTTCGTAAGTGTAATACATAATATTCTAATGTGTACATATATATATACATATATATTATTTGAATGCTTTTTCTACTATTTATTAATTATTTCATTCGATGTTGTGTGCTTAATAAACATGCTAAAATTTGCTTCATATCTTCGTATAATATATACTTCGCAAACATTGCATGGTAACAACAATTTACTCCTTATGTTGAATCAATGGAGCGTTTATAGGATAACTATTTCACAGTTCACATCAATTGTCTAAATGTGTATTTCTGTCTGGATATTTTCTTTTTGATGAAAAGTGTAGAAGATTATATTTTTAGTCTAGCATTGATCTCCTAAAAAGTATTGAAAATTATTTTCCTCTCAAGTACTATTGATTATAGTTATCATTTTGATAGATAACTGAACACTCATTGAAAAATGATATTATAACTGAATGATGTCGTAATACAAAACATTCCTTTTAAAATTTGGTTCATCATTTCAAACTCCAAACATACTTAATCAAATATTCCATTTCTCCTGTAGATAAAAGATTTAGAGTTTGACTTTAAACATTGTAGATATTTGTGTCCACTTCAATCTCAATAGTTAAGATAAATGAACATAAAAAAACGTCAAAAGCTGTGATATAAGCATGTTTATCGATGAATTGTCATATTCGTCTCACGTTGCATTAATTGTGACAGTTAAATATTAATATCTCCTCTCTTTTTATCTAAACGGATAGAATGTTAAGAAGTGTGCAAAATCTTCATTCTTATCGCTTGTAGTAAACATATTTCGACCTGTCAGAATTCTCAATTGAATCATCTGAAGCGTAAGCAGCGATGGTGGAATGTGATCCATCAATATTTATTACTATCATCCTTTATAACTCTGTGGTTGCGAGCGTCGTTAACGCATTGGTGTTTTATGTTTTGCTATATTTATAATAATTATTTTGTATACTGTCCAAACCAGCTTTATTTTGTGTTTGCGTCCAATGATTGCCGTTTATCGGAGTGTCCTCATCGAGGTAACTTGATGCAATTTAAAATTAAACTGTTTACTATCAAGTTACCACTCTTGGGAAATTCCTAACGGTCAATCACTCAGTTTGAAGTCCCAGATATCTCTATCTATCTTTAATACATTCCTATCTCTTTTGATACATTCCTATCTCTTTCGATACATTCCACAACAAATCAAATAGATTCATTAAAAAAAAAATTAGACATAATGTAATATATTATCTCTTCATTCTTCATATACTATTTTTAAATTTAGTTAGTATTGTTCCAGAATTGTTTTTAAACAAACACATATAATTATGTCAATTATTATCCCTACCATATGAAAAATATCTACGTTTTTACCCTAATATATTTATCAATAAATATTAATATATATTTCAGAAATATCAATATTCCTATTAGACTTCACATAAACATTACACTATAGCTTAAGATGTAAATTGAATTTGTCCACATATTAAGTTTTCAGAACAGAACTTATATAATATGCATATGTTGTAAAAGACATTGAAAATATTCTTAAAAAATATGAAGCATGATAGTAAAACTATATTTTATTAATAATTATATTTCTTGTAAAATTGCATGATTATATTATTTTGAACCTGAAATTATTTTTTTTTAATTCTCTATATGTTGTGACAATGTCAGCAGACAATTTTTTTCAATAATTTAAACTACACCTACTGCGCTACTCTTAGAATGTATTTTTCAAAATATTGTAGGTATTCCCATTTTTCTTTTATACAAAAACATATTTATTGATAATATTTTCTTTAAGTCTATACTAATCTTACAACTACCATTTATCTTTCTTCTCCTCTACATCTTTTCTCGAATGGGACAAAGTTTTGCTTGTACGCATATTAATCTGTGTTGTGGTCTAGGTAGCTATTTTGTAGTGTCAATGTTATCCCTTCTCCTTGCGTATCGTGCTTTCGAAATTACGTTACAAATATTATTACCAGCTACGTTAATAACATTTAATCCCCTGCGTATATTGGCATCTTCGTTGTTGTGATGTTAACAAAAAAAATATGATAAAAATCACAAAAAAATGTGTATATGTTACAGAAAATTATTGTTGTAGATTGCTAGGGATTGTCAATAAATAGATAATAGAGGTTACATGTAAATTGATTATGTATTATAAGCAAATATAATGTGACAAAAATTTTAATGAATTCTCAAAATACAACTGAAATTTCAACTGTTCAAAGTTTTCGCCACCACTGTCAAAATAAAACGAATGTATTTAATTTTGTGAGAACAATTTTGTCATCCATGATTTATATTTTCAACAATTTATAATACTTGTATTTCTTTAGGTTGTACTGTCAAATGGTTGTATGTTATGTTCGCTTTAAGGCTTGCATCTTGAGCTTTGGGCTTCACATTTTCAACGTATAAGTGTCGTTTTCTCTAACTATTTTTTGTTGGTCGTTCTTAAGGCGTTTTGTATATTTCGCACTTATGTAGGTATATGTATGTACCCTATTAGATTTCGATGTTGTGCTCCATGTGTTTACACTGTTTCTGTATTTAAACTTGCAAAAGGTCTTAGGGTAATAATATTTTGTGTTATTTTTATTTAATTAATACTCTTTATTATATAACACCAATCTGTCTTGATATTTTTTAAAAAGCAATTTATTTCGTGAAAATTATTTATAAGCAATTTTTTCTCACTTTTTTCATATTACGTTGTGATTCTTAATAAAATTATAACAGACTTTTGAACTGAGAAAAGATTGGAATTTGGGTGAATTAAAAAATTGTGTTCTTTTTAAATTGATTGTCTTTCATCGTAAAAAAGGTATATTTCGTATGTTATGTCTATAACATAATTATCTTATGATGTTAAGTTGTATGTGCACTAAATACAACGACTTTTGAGGTAATTGGGAGAATTTTAATGACTTCACGCAAAGCAATAAAATTTACACTTTATACCATTTAATGTGATTTGGAAATCCTCTACTCTTTTACAAAATATCTATAATCATCTATCGTACATTTTTCTTTCTTTATATAAAAAAAAAAGTTTTCTTGTCGCTTTTAAGTTTCAAGCTAAATGAAATGAACAATGGTAGTGATCAGCACATTGTGTAATAATTTTAATATCCGTGTTTCAAAGTTGTAAATAGAGTATTTGTTATATACTTGGTATTTAGAATATGTTTGATATTAAACATGAATGCACCCGATAACAGTCCGGAGTAGGATTTACTCGTCCATTGTACGCTGGCCCTGTGGTCTATCTTGGACAATTCTGAATATTATGTGGAATAAACGAATGAACGAATGTGGATATATATATATAAATTATTGCAAATGCTTTGAAATAAAAAAATACATTGAGGTTTATACAAGGTAATTTTAATAAACGTAGTAACATTGTTCTTTTATTGACACATAAAGTGTTAATGTTATTTGTAGAATTAAATATTTCCTTCATACTTGTAAAATTTACAACATATAGAAGACCTTTTTAAATGTGTAAGGTTTCTTGGGACACCATTTGATTTCCCTTTCAGTTAATTCAATACTTTAGAATTTTTGACAAAATTATCATTTATTTAAAAAATTTGCTTTATTTTGCCATTAGAATATGAATTCATTTGCATAAAATACCTACATTTCATGATTTTTCTTTTAAAAACACATCATTATTTATTTTAGTATGTTTGAGATTTAATATTACCGAAACCAATTAAAATGTTTATTTTTTACCAAGCATGCCTTGAATGTTTAAAAAATGTAACATTAAATACATAGGGACAACGACACATTATACATATTGAAACAATTTAATTTGATCCACAGTTAAATTGGAGTTTTATATAGCTAAACATATTAATAATTACCTTAGATCTATTGAATTTGAAATTAGTAGTTTAAAAAAAACTATGGGAAAAAAATGAAAAAATTGCTTTTAAGCTTTATGCTACATTAGTGACACCTAGTGAATAAAAGTTGTAACAACAAAAGCGTGAAACAATGTATTGTTATAAACATTGGAGTTCGTAGTTCATATTCACCTTGCAAATATAAGTAAAATTATATATGTATTTGAAAATATTGTTTTTTCCTTTGGATTGGATGTGGTATTGTTTTCTCTTCACGCCGGAAGAACTATAATTCCAAAAAATAAAATATCTTGTTTTTTAATAATCTTTATTGCGTTGAATCGTAAAAAAAAGTATTTCTATACAATAAATAGTTTACAAAATTTTCAAAATGTACGTAACCATGCAATAGGTGAACTTTACTTGGATTTAAATGTTTTTGCATTTACATTTTTTCATATATAATTTTGATTGAATATAAACTGAAATTTTTGAAAAAAAACATGAGTACTTATAGATATTAGAAATTAGAGATTGCCATTTTTATATATTGTTTGAGTGATTTATAAAAATGGTTGATCTACGCGTTGTTAAATAATAATTAATGAATAAATAATATTGTACCACTTACATACTTTTTTTTATATTTCTAACCTATAATCCTTATCCTTTATAAAAAAGTTAATTTTTCTCTTTTCCCTTCAATTCTTCTCCATGTACCTACCATCTTCTAATGAATGTTAAATGTTAAACAACCAAGTTAACTATGCTGAAATCAGGATAAATATAATCACTGGTATTTTGGGCATGGAGCTCCTGTCTAGGTTATTTTATAATAATTTAAATTATTATTATCCTTTTATTATATAGCTTGATCCAAAAATTGAATAAAGATTACTATTCAATGTTTAGATCAAGCTAGCTATAAAAATAACACCTCGAATAAGTTATGTATACAACTAATCTCTTTTGATCAACCTATTTTGCAAATAATTCTTGAATAAAACACGTCTAGCGCCATAATACATGCAACTTACAAGGTTCATTAGGTTAAAATCAAACGATCCGTTATTGTAATAAATTTGAAATGAACTATATTTGAAAAAAAACATATTTGCATAGTATATCGGCAGGTTCCAGACAGAATTTCAACATACTTTTTTGTATTACCTTTATATTTTTTTCTTAGTATTAAATATGGATGAATCGTTGCATACATTATATTTCCCACTGCAGAGAAAATATCATTAATTTGAACACTGTAATTAGTTTTCTTGACTAAATCTAATAATACTCAAATGTGGTCAACTCGGGAAATCTTAGCACACAAACATCACACAAGAGCAGCAAAAAAGCATGTCTGTTTATACACTACTTGAACATTCCACTAATTTTATTTGTGACTTTGTAAAGTTGGTCCTCCTGCTTTGGTATATATATCCATCATCTTTCCGTATATACCCTGAAAAAATGATGTCACACGATCAACAACAGTATCGAGAATACTACTATCATCACTTTTTGTCATCTTTGCATGTTGAACGTCTTCTAATTTTTCATTTACTTCCGTTTTGGTCTTGTGACATCCCTCAGAAGAATCTTTCGGAAATGCTGCCTTGAATATTTCATTATCATTTTCTTTTCTTTCTTTCGCAAAATGCTTAGTCACTTTTGCTACTTTTGATTCAGGATGTTTATCAAAATTTTCATTACGCATGTCATGAGTATTAATTTTGCCATTGGTTGATAAAATTTTCATCTCCGTTGCACCCTTAGAAATTTTAGACATTGCTGAATTTTTTTTATCTTCGTGTTCAACACTGGTCATTGATTTGTTAACAGTACCGCTATTGATAATCTTGTTCTGTGCGATTATAAGATTACCATCATCGTCATCCACTTCTGTACTGATAATGTTTTGGTCAATCTCATCCTCAGACGTTACCAAACGTTTTCTTCTTAATACATTATTTGAAAGTGCTTTGTTTATTTCTGTAATTTTCACACCTTCGGTGGGTAAATCCTTATTATTATATTTTTTATACATTTTTTCAATAATATCTAGCTGTGTCGCTTTTCTATGGTTCCTAGCAAACTTTTTCCTTTTGTTTTTTGAAATAATGAAAACATTTGGATCAACAGAATGTTGTGATTGTTTCTCTTGGTTCTGGGTATCTCTTTTTATCAACATATGTCTATGTAAGCTTGGATGTAGCAAATTTTTTGCTCGGAGTTCAGCAATTTTTGCTTGAGCTCTGAGCCTCATCTCCTGCATTTTCAATCGAGTTCTTTCTAAAGAATTAGTCAGATGTAGGCTTGATGTTGGAAAAATATTGAGGGGAGATCCCACAACTTTATCATCGGCTTGACTCTCTTGCGTTTCACTATCTTCCACTTTAGGGTTCACGTCATTCAATAAATTTTTGGCTCGATTCACTAAATCATCTATTTTAGGAATATTTTCAGATAATTTGATAGCCGGCAGATCTGTTAAATTCAATTTTGGCAAATCTGGCAATGTATCTTGTATATCGCTTGATGACTTTGGTCCATTAACTATATTTTCAATCTTTCTCGCTTGAATTGATTCCTCTGTCTCAGTCTCTATTGTCTGTTTTTTGTCAAAATCAGAATCATTAGACAGAGTTTCCTCAACTGAATTAAGATCAATACTCACAACGGTCTTGTTATCACTTACAAACCTCAAAACTTTTCCCGATTTGGTATCTGATACTTCGTCAAAAAAAAGTTCTTTGATACGACCACTTGTCAAGGTTTCATCTAAAGGTAAGGAAACTTTTTTAAATAGAACTAAAACATCAACATTTTGATCTAAATTATTACCAATTGAATCATTTTCGGCTACTCTAGGGACTCTCTTCAACATATTCCTAACATCGGTTTCGCCTCCCAAATCATCTTGTGAATTTCCGACAAGATTGAAAATTTTCTCCGAATATGACAGTGGCTGAAGTATCGATCTTTCAACGCGAAGAAACTCTTCTTGCAATTCCATTAACGATGTTAATTGTCCAATGAGAGTGACCAAATCTTCCAAATAATTAATTTTACTCGTGCCTATAGCCTGAGAATCAATCATTTTTATTTCTTCAGAATCCAGATCATATAAATCTCTTCCAACTGGAATATCAACAAAATCACGATTAACATCAATGCTGTCTGTTAATCTATTGACAGCTTCGAAATCCATACTTCTATCATTTTTTAAAGACTTCAGTAAATTATTTGTCTTTCCTAAGTCTTCAATAATACCCTCTTTATCCGTACTTGAAAATCGCTCTACAGTAATGCCTTTCCATTTGTCAGTTGTACTTATATTTTCTTTATCAAAATCCTCACTCACAGTTACATCTAGTATGCGACTATCAATATTGTGTGCAGTATTTTGAGTATTAATTTGTATTTGTGCAAAATCATCCTCATTTCGAATCACTTCAGAATTATTATCTTCAAAGATTGCGTGTGTTTCTTCACCACTTAATTCTGTTGTTTCATATTCTGGAGTCGATAGCCTTCCATTAAAGATGGCTCTGATTTCTTCATTTACAATTTTAGCCGATACTTTATTGGAAATGTTTTTATCCACATCTTCTTCACTGTTTTCGCCTACATTTCTCTTGAATCGATTTGCTGTGTACATGTGAAAATATTGATCATCTTCCTTGTCTGATAATTCTTCATTGTCAGAATAACAAGCTTGAACATTTGTATTTGTAATGACCCAGAATCCGATTGATTTTGGTGGCAGCGAAAGGATTAAGTTTTCGAATGGCTCCACTTCGGTCACAATTGGCTCGAAATACTCTTCATCCAACTTCTGTTTACCATTGATGATAATTTCTCTGCAAGGAAAAAAATCAATAAATTGAGGTATCCATACTTTTTTAATATGTTTCTTACAAAAATTCAAGTAAACTATTACCTCTACGGACCGAATCTCCATTATTTACATGATTCTAATTTGCAATTTATCACTATAGTTTTTAGCACAAGAATAAATGTTTTATAAATCATTATACTTAAAATATACATGTACATATACGCATACATGTCTGAAATATGCAATAGTTAGTACAGTAAAAACTCAATTTTGCAGACTTTGGATTTAACAGAAAATCCTTGTCCGAATGTCATCTGTGAAATTCATAATTAATTGTTATCATATAATTAATTCTATGAGCGAAAGGAACAAACGAATAAGTCAATAAAATCGACATTTCAGTTAATTATGCAGAGTTGTTCATTAGACACATATCTAGCAAGTGAAAATTAGATGAGTCAGAAAATAAAATAAAATGCGACTAACACGATTAATTATTTGAAAAAAATGGCAAGAAACATTGACATTTGTCAACTTGGTTTAATGTTCTTGTGTGAAAAGCAAAACTATTGTCACAAAAATTAAATAAAAATAACAAAGGCTTGCTTTACGAAATATTTCATAAATAAATTAAATTCTCAAATTTTGTTTTGGCTTTCCTGTAAACCTGTATTTTTTTATTCATTAGGTTGTTCCTTTCGCCCACAGAATTATTATCACATAATGAACAATATTTGCTAATATATATGAACATTATTAAATTAACAGGTTATTTTTGTTTTATTTTGTGTTGTTAAATATGAATAGAATATATTTTCAGAAAAATATTTATTTATTTTGATTTAGCATATTCATAATTATTGCTATACTCTCAAAACTATGATGAGTAAATAAGCAATAATAATAAAACTTTTTTAAGAGATTAACTTTTTCATAGATAACATAATTTTAATTACACACATATAGGTCTCATAGCTAGCAGAAAAACTTCGGGAGAGTTTTGAATTTTGAATTTTGAACACAAAATATTAATACGTTGGGTGAAATGTTGACAATTACGGATATAACCGACATCAAAGTTTGCTTTTTTAAAAATATTTCTGAGGTATTTTCTTTAAAACCTTGGATTATCACTACAGTTACTAATATAGTATAATAAAAATTAATTTGCTTGGATACAAGTCAATTAAAATGGTTAAAACCTTTCAGAATAATAATAAAAAATTATAAGGTTTTTGCCATTTTATTTGACTTGTATTCAAATTAATGAATTTTTTAATATTTCATTTAACCAATTGGTGTGATAGTACAAGGTTTTACAGAAAATAAGTAAAAAATATCAACAACAAAAAATGCAAACTTTCATGTTGCTTATCTTCATATCTGTCGACTCAAAGCGTAAAAAATATTTTCTATTCAAAATTTAATGAAGAAGTCTCTCCCAAAGTTTTCGCTACTGGTTACGAGACGAAAACAGATAAACAGATTAATTTTATGGCGCAAACTTATTTTAATACCAGTCTAATCCCAGAAAAGGCGTCACATGCAATTGCAATTCCTTACTGGAAGACTACTTCCTGTCTAAGAAAAAAAAAAAATTTAGTATTGAAACTTACTTCTCAGCGCCTTCCTGAAGTATAAACCGCATCACCTCTCCACCCTGGTGAATACTGGAGATTTTCACATTAATATTGACTGGTTCCTCCCCCGAGTTTCCAGCGAAGAGTGTGACTCCTCCAGAGATTGGTCCACTCGGAAGACTGGCACAGTGTCCGAATGAAGAAAGGCCTGTAGACCCTGCACTTTGGCAAACTTCCAAGACACGATGGCCTGTCAGCTTTTTATGAAGTAGTGATACATAATAACTCTGAAATTTTAAAATATAATTAGCATATAAATCTCTTTCAAATATATAACAGATTATCAAATCAATTACGCAAGACAAGATATAAAAATCTCAATTTTTTTGCAATCATAGTTGGTCACTGTAGCAACATTGATATCGCCATTCTCCAGAAAGAAAAAGTTCCGGGTTAATATTCCGATGGTAACCAAATATTTTTTCAATTGAAATTTTTTTCTTGCCGTGGTGGTTGCCAAAGAAAATTACATTTTAATAAATCAAAGAATAATATAAATAAATAAAGCTTAATTGGCTTACCAGTGACGGAATCATTAATTCGTTTTCATCCAAATTTTTGAACACAACAGAATAGCCATCATAAGCTGTATCTCCCAATGCTTTGAGCCAATCAATTGCTTTGTCAATCTCGCTTGCGTTTTGTTTTACTTCGATCGTTTTCCACAGCTGTACGCCACTTCTCATCAGACAGTCTTTAACAATTCCCTTGTTATTTTCATCTATGAAGTGCATATCTTCAAACTCATCCTGGCTAAAAATACAAGAATATTCTGGTTATATTCATTACAATTGGAATTATTTTTAGTGTTACATTTCATTTGCAGCATTTAAGTACATAAAGACATCAAATAAATTATTTGATCAATAAATGAAATTTATTATTGTTTATTATTTCAACGTATTCAGATTGATGGTTCAAAATTACATTGACACAGTAAAACCCTGTTAATTCGAACCCCGATAATTCGATATTCGCCGTAATTCAAAATTTTTCAAACCCTCATGTCCCAAAATATTGATTTCATGGTAGATTAACCTCGATAAGTCGTAAACATAATTGGTAATTATAGATTTTTTTTTTGAAATTCGACAAAATTGAAAAAATTATTTTCATTTTTTCTCAAGTGAGAACAACAAATATGTAACAATCGGGTACTATAGTAATAGAAATGTCACAATCCTTGTATAAGCGTAATAAATATTGCGTTTTCGAAATGATTTCTTTAAATCAACAAAAATACAGACTTTTTCACAAAAATAATTTTTTTTTTGGGTCCCTTAAATTTTGAATTAAAGAGGTTCTACTGTATTCTGAAAAAAACCCTCTTTTAAAAAAAGCTGGCTGGATAAATTGTTCCTGCAACCCCAAAGAGGTCAGACATAGTTGGTCACGGCAGGTAATACAGTTGTTGTAAATATATTACTGTGATGTAAATGTACATAGTATGATATATGGTAGTGGTTACCTACATTTCTTAGTTACATAATATAATTAGGGATAATTAACTTACGAATCGAAAGTTATGGCATCCAAAAACTCATCTGCAGTAGTAAGAAATTGCTCCATTTCTTCAGCCTTCACACATTTATTGACATTACCAGAAGATATCTTCCATTGTCCACGCTTCTCCGAGTTATAAACCTTCATCATCATCTTAAAAGTCTTCAACGTGTTGATGTACTGCTGAGAACTTTGGTTGCGGCACTCTAGTAGAATCATAAAATTAATATTTTTATTAATTAATATTTTAAAATTAATATTTTTAATTTAAAAGTTTTGGGTTAGAATGTTTTAAATTAAACTTTTTTTTACTTTTGTGCCTGAACTCATAAAATATGCACAAAATTTAGCTCTTCGTGACATAAAAAAGGTAAATATTTTCCATTATGAAAAATTCTATATAGGTACATATATACTCGTATATAAAAAAATTTTTAAGCAAACTATTTAAAACTGTATATAACCCTATGGATAAACAGTAAATCTTTTACATATTGCAGATACAGACCTATCAAACCACAAGACAGTGGTTATTATTTTTTATTTTTTTATTATTAAAACCCCGAAAGACTTTGTTAAAGAATCTGACTAGGTAATTGTTTTTTTTCTCAATTTTGATGGTTAACATATTGTTGCAAAACATCAATATTCTGGGGAAATACAGAATTATTGTAGTCGCCTTAATTCTTTAGGTAGGTACTTCCATATTGGACATTTTAAAGTTGAAATTATGTTTTCAAAATTAAAATCAGTTGCGGTTGCTCAGCGATCAATAGTAACTACACTACCAAAAGCAATTGTTTCTGCTTATTTCTATTAAATGCCCAAACTGTAACTTCGATGCATTTTTTCCGGATTATATAATTAAATATCACCCCAGAGTTTTACCTCATCCTGTCTTATTTTAGCACACATAATCTTTCAATTCTTTTTTTTTAAGCGAATACTTTTACAACCGTGTCTGGTTGACACTTATTGACAACGGATTATCCTGTCTCTTTTACCAAAGGCCTCGGTCTAGCTAAGGAGACAGGGAACATCTTTATATTATAACAAAAACTAAATAAAGAAATTAAAAAAACTATCCCTAATGAAATATTGGTCAAAAAGCATTTATTTTGAAATCTCTAGAAAAATGGCATTTATTGAAGTTGTGATAAAATACAACCTTAATTATAAATTGAGAATGGTAATTATTTCTCCACTTATTATTACAAAATACGTTGTACTATCACGTAGATACTTAAAATTTCTTTTTTTTCTTTTTTAAAAAAAATAGAGATGCGAACACGGAATTCGTGTCACATCAATATTCTTACTATTTTCAAATTAAGCTAAATGCTTGTGCTATGAAAATAGGACTAACTTGCTTGTCTGGAGTGAGATTCGAACCTGCAAACTTTGGATCACGAAGCGAGAGTCCTAACCACAAGACCAACAAGCTACTCATTATACAAAAAATCGATATCTATGCATATTTTTGTACTTATTTGATTCATCTAATTTGTTTTAATTATTATAGAATGTGTTTTCATTAAATAAATAAAATAGACTTAATTCTAGGTGTCCCCAAATGTAGTAGTCAAAAGGAGTAATGACAGGTATACTAAGGCTATGGAATTGGTTCTCCTTATCCAATCCATCTCTGTGGTTATAATATTGTTAATATTTGTATTAAAGTTTTAGTTCATAAATTTTTTATCTTATAAATTTATAAGCTAAAACTAAAAAAAAAAAAGTGGCGGCCTTCGTAGCCCAGTTGGCATGACACTGGCTTCTCACACCGAGGGTTTCAGGTTCGATTTCCGGTGAGGTCACAATTAATCTATGTGATTTACTCAAGTCTGGGTGTTTTGTGGTGTGTTTCGCTTCTGTAATTGGGCCTCTTGGCCTATTGAAGTGAAAAATAAAAATAAAATAAAATACCTAGTATACCTTTCCAGAGTTATGAATATATTGTTTAGGATACTCTGTATACAGTTTTAAATCTTCTTTGGCTTGTGAGGTTGCAAAACTAAAAAAGACAGGCAAAATGGCAGGAGTTGTAATGACTGTACAAATTCAATGTACAAAATCTGTCCTCAAAATCTGTCGAATCCTATTTCCAGAACTTATAATTTGTGTCAAATACTCTTAGTAAAATCGTTATTTAATTAAAAGTAAATATATTATTAGATATTACCTTTCCCAAGTTGCCAAACACAGTCATCTGAAGAATATTTTTCAGCCATTGTCATCACTGCAATGGCAGTCTTCGGGTTCCAACTTTCTTGTTCACCATTTTCTAGAGTAATGACAGGTGTAAATCCCGACTTCTTCATCCATTCCATGAGCTTTTTCACCTGTTCAACTTTTGTGTATCTCTTCTCTGATATATTTGATTGTGCATGGCGCGACTTATCAAACTCAGCATTTGTGCTGTTAGAATTGGATAATGTTGGAATCTCCAGAGTTGACGGCACCACGATTCTCATGTATGATGGGTAGAGAAATTTTTCCATGCAGAGGCAATCCCTGCAAATATAATAAAATATTTATTGAAACAATGAATATTTTATACTAACTCTATGGTGAGATTTGATTCCTGACATTTTGCTGAAGTCATAGGGCAGCGTCATCAAGAAAATGTCCTATCGCCAGAGGACATTTTCTTGATGACGCTGCCCTATGACTTCAGCAACATAAAAACAATTACATATTATTTTGATACTTTATTTAATCAACTAGCCGTACACCCGTAAAAAATCATGGGAAATAATAATAATTAATAATTCTACTTACATTGATAATGTGCAACATGAGCCGCGCGTTAATTGCTTATCACGCTCTAATTATCTAAAGTTGTCATTCCAACAAGTTACGGACAGACAACAAAATTATTATATTTAGATTAAGCTTGTAATGGGATATGATCTTGGAGAAGAATAGAAAGGATTCGCTGAACTAAGAAGAGAATTACAAAGCAAGATATTTTGAAAGTGCAAAAAAAGAGATCCATAAAGACAATCGAAAATCGGGGCCAATAGGACATATTCTTATCTATTTTTATCTCTCTGGGTCTTTTCATCTGATTCCTTCCCTCAATTATATTTATGAGGTGTATATTGTATCTAAAGGCAGGATGTTCAATAATTGATAATGATAATATTTTAACAAAGAGCATAGATTTTTGTGTTCAAACAGATCAGATACCTACACAAAAATACAGACGACTCCTGGAAAGAGACGAAAAAAGAAGAATGAGATTTTAAAGGTATTGAAGTGCATCCTCAAACGGTCACAAATGAAATTGTCCAGCTTACGGACAATCAGTCATAATGATGACGGTGCTGAGTTAACTATTACTCAGTCAGAGCCTACATGAGGTTAAAAGAACATGATGATACATAAAATATGAAGATTTCGTTCCCAAAATATTGACAATAAAAAAATTCAGAAATCTTTACAAATCCTAACATGACAGAGCCCAGTGGAAATTATGCGTTTACAGTCACCTTGAGCCATTAATAAGGACATACAATGCTATAAAAGTTTATATTTAAAACAATTAAAAACAATATTAAATTTTACCTTTAACATTATTTTTATACAGTAAAAATATTTATCATATTTTAATGAATATTAAAAAATATGATTGATATTTGGTATAATGGAGTGACAATGTGTTCAAATACATATATCTGCCTTGGAGATCCAAAACTGGAAAGAGCTGGCACAAGGCCGAGGTCAATGGAGGAAGACTCTTTGAGGAGATCAAGATCCACCAGGGGTTGTAGAGCCGACAGTGGTGATGATGATTATAAAATATATAATAATTGTTCCAGATTTTTATTTTATTTATATATTTTTGTGTATAGTTTTCAACACAGAGAACAGAATCACCATAAAATATATAAATTGGTCATTCAACATCAACATCATACTTTTGCTTTCGATTGCTTAATTTGTTAATAGTAAATTATTTTCAATATTTTTATAATAATTAATTATATACATAATCTCCTACATTTCACTTCACTGTTTTTTCTTTAGCGGTTTCCGTGAATAATACAAAGGGTTTTCAGGGTGAAATTCCCCCCCCCCCCCCATCATGCAAATATGCCAGATCCGTAGGTATGTCATGTTACAGAACCAAAGTTATTTTGATTTACGATTGTTTTATTTCAATTAGTAAAAATACAAAAATCCTTATGAAAAAATTAAAATTCGTAACGCCACATTTTTTAAAGGGCCTCCCAAATCTCCATCACAATTCCGCGTTGCCCCCTTCCCTTAACTCTCGACATAATTTATGGAAGCCACCTTTGAAGGAATTCAAAAAATAATATTTTAAAAAATACGTTATCAAGACTGTTAATATTTTTAAGTGAAAACCATACCTTACATAAGTAGCATCTTCTTTCAGGAAAAGATTTGAATTTACACTAAAAGAAATAAACTTATCGCTAACTTCATTCAAAATTGTATTTTTCATAATGTCCACGGAAACATTTTCACAAAATACCGAGTCTAAAAACAAAAAACCCAAAAACGCGACGTAGTACATTTTGACCTGGGGTAAATTACATTTAAATATATATAAACACTGTCGTATCCTCCAGACAATCGGAAA
Source organism: Agrypnia vestita (assembly GCA_016648135.1). Taxonomy (NCBI): domain Eukaryota; kingdom Metazoa; phylum Arthropoda; class Insecta; order Trichoptera; family Phryganeidae; genus Agrypnia; species Agrypnia vestita. The sequence goes on from JADDOH010012031.1 coordinate 93,777, forward strand.
AATAAAAACTAACAGCAACGAAATACTACAGCATTTATATACCATTTTAATTGTGTCATTTTCATTTAAGTCCTTACTAAGCACTTTTTTTGCAATTGCTTTGACAATAACACAAGTGTTATTATTTCCCGCTTCTCCAAGAATTTGCGGAAATCAGCAAAAGTATTTTGTTCTATTTATCGAATTCACCGAATTTGCAATGCTTTTAGCCTTCAATTGTTTCATTGTTCCGAAATTAAAAACATTATTCTTTAATAAATACCCACATTATTCCCCACTCCATGAATTAAAATTTGCAATAGTCCTACTTTTCAATAAAAAATATTTATTATAAAATAGACGACTTTATATATAAAAAATGTTAACTTTTTGAGCAAATTTTATTCCCAAATGTGATAAGCTGGATGAATAAGGATATCGACATTTTTTTTATTTTAAGGTAGAAGGTATGCTTGACAAGCAATCTCCAAGGATTTCTCGATATAAGTAAGTAAATGCAATACTTTTATCACTATAAACAATATTATTTGGAATATTATTTATTTATGAAATTTTCAAATGTGATTCTTCGATAAGTTTTCAGACGCAATATATACTTTATTAACATTATATTTTTAATCATTGATTAGATAGCCTGAAAGTTGGATATTGATTTTACGGGGTTAGATGTTCTACAAAATGATTAGTAAAACCATCTTTGAAATGCACAATGAAAAGCCACAAAGAAAATATTTATTAATTATTTAAAATTATCCTCAAAGTTTTCGTAATTCATACTTATTACCCATTAGTCACATTCTATTATAACTTAATCATAAATCTGCTTGTGCGTCTCATTCAAAAAAATAAAATATTTATATGTATATTGGTTTGCAAATAAATAAAATTGCACATGCTTTTCTAAGGAGCCAACGTAGCGCGGGGTTAGCGTGCTGTATCTAGGTATATGATTATTAGTGGACAGTGTTGAATATGAATATACATATATATATATATATATATATATATATTATATAGATATATAGTTATATATATATATATATATATAGATATATATATATATATATATATATATATTATATATTATTAATTAATCTTAATAATCGAAAGCAGTTGTTAATAATAAATATTTCATGTGCCTAAATTAAGTGAAAAAATCTAAGAACTTAGGTATGTTTATGGAAACAATGGGTAGGGGTTCGATATTACCAACAGTTACAAAACTATTGGTAGTATCGACAGGTGATCGACAGGGTCGTCCTTCAATTACGCCTCCGATTTGTCTCGTATTGACATTCTCTGATCCTGTTGTCTACAAAACTATTTAACAATTAGCCGTACACCTGTGAAAAATCACGGGAAATAATAATAAAGACTTGCCTTGCGTAATCGCGCAACATTTGCCGCGCGTTGATTGCGTGCCACACTCTAATTATCTAAAGTTTTAATTCAAGCAATCTACGGACAATTTACGACAGACGTAAAAGAAAAAGCAATTAGCAAAATGATTCACTGTGGAAACCACTGAAGTAGTAAGTCATTAGTCATTACAGCTAAGAGAGAACGTATTTCTGAAGAAGTTATTTTTATTTTAGCTTGTATTTTTATACCTATCGCGGTTTGTTACATTATTTTAAAAGTATTTATTAAATGGAGTTACATATTAGTTGAAATAACTATATTTTTACATAAAATAAATTTGTTTTTATTTCAAAATAATAGTCATTCCACCAAAGAAAATATAACTACATAGAAAAGAGAAATATAATATAACTAATAACTAGGTATCTCATAAAAACTCTACCAACAAAAAAATGGAATTGTTTGAAGTTGGCGGTTGGCAGCCATGAGTCAATAATAATACCGAAAAAATATTATCTGACACTTCTGCTGGAATCTTTATTTCGGATATTTTTTGTGATATCAAACGCCGATAATACCTGATACTTTGCGATCGAATAATTACGTAAGCAAGATAAACCGCGGGACGTTTATCTTCATTTTAAAATGATTTTTGGTGAGTACTAAAGAGTTTACTGCATATTGTGTTAGGTACCTATCAAGACTTGTCAAAATATGTGTTCCCTGTCTATTAGGTTATTTTTGTTTTCGTGTTACAGATAATATGAAATGGCTCCGCGAAACGTAAAGATTATCGAAAGCTTCGAGGAAGACAAGGAGATGGAATGTAACGAGAAGGCTAATTCAAATAAGAAATTACCTCCTGGCGTCGCTGTCAAAATATGTGGAGTATGTGGCGACAAAGCTTTCGGGTACAACTTCAACGCAGTTACATGCGAGAGTTGCAAGGCGTTCTTCAGACGAAATGCTTTAGCCAGCAAGGAATTCAGGTGCCCCTTCACGGAACAGTGCGAGATTACAGTTTTAACCAGAAGATTTTGCCAAAAATGTCGGCTGGAAAAGTGCCTCTCTATTGGAATGGTGAAAGAGTACATTATGTCGGATGAAGACAAGGCCCAAAAGAGATTGAAAATAGCGGAAAATAGAGCAAAAAAGCGACATTCCTCCAAGCTGGGAGATGATGAAGTTTCAAGTTCTAAAATAATAAAACGTGAAGATAATGATGATTCCAACACTTCTTGGACTCCAACCGGTAAGCAATCATCTCCGGTTTCATGCGAAGAACAACATAGTGTTGAGTCATCTGATAATCTTTCCATAAATGGCCAGTTTGATGCTCCCGCAATTAGCAATAATCAAGCCGTGAGTGTAATAAAGAATAACAACTTATCTGACAGTCACATAGAAAGTGTTCCCAGTGATTCAAATCAGTTCCATCCCTCTCACAGGAAACCTAATTCTTTTAGTGTGAATTACGAGCCTTACAGTAGTGAAAATGTGTTAGATTCACCGCAAACCGGTAATCCGTCAAATATGAAGTACTCAGAACATGTGAATCACATTTCATCCACCGCACCCATCATTCACCATCACAATCACAGTGGTACTGATGGACTGGAAAGCCAAGTTGATCCTATGAATTTGAGATTTGCTTCTTCTGGAAGGGATGATGACAATGTAATGATTCGTTCCATGTTGACCACTCCGACCCCAAACAGTGATACTTCGAGATTATTTGCGGCATTGAACAACGATCATTTGGCAGCGCAACCACTATGCGACAACACGTTATTAAATAACCAACAAAGTAAACCAAATAAGGCGGACGTGGCGAGAGATATTCTGCAGGATGTTGAAAGGTACTCATGTTATTGTTATTTGTTTAATTTAAAAATTTAATCTTATTATTTTTGAGTTTCTCTCTCTTTTATATGTTTTTCTCATTTCAAGAGTTACCCAAAATCTTCTCATAGTCAATGGTTGTCTCATTCATTGTGTCCTCTTGGTTGCTTTGGATACAATGGACACACTGGGAGATGGTTCGTGTCCAGTTCCATCTCAATCGAGCTTGTCTCTTTATTTTTCTGAGTATTTCCTAGCTCTGTTTCTGTGCAGATTCTGTTAAGAGTTTCTTAGTTTCCTACTGTAAACTGTTCCTCCTTTATTAGATGAGTATGTTTCACCAAATTACAATAGTTTTCTATAGTACTTACTGTTTTCACACCTCAGAAAGATTTGATTCATCAAAACCAATTCTTGATAACATTTTCATTTAGGAGCTATATTTCTCAATACATTTTTAATGATGCGTTCGGTACATTATTTACTTTACTTGATTTTTAAGATAATTGAAGAAAATTTTTTTCATCAACTAATGTGACAATGTATAACATACACGATAAACCTAAACATCTTTTTGATTTCTTGTTAATTCAAAAATGGAGAAACACATTAAATGCATAAATTGTGAAAATGACTACCAGGCTTAATTATTTATTGTGATATTTAAAAAGTATTTTAAATTACCTGCTTCTGGATTCAGGGAGGGGGTTAGGATGTCTTTGTTTTGTGTGGAACCTAAAAAGTAAATATGTATGCAAAAAAATGTATTGTTTCATGTGATGTGATTCATTCATTACATTACATTAGTGTAGTGTAATGCACTCATTACATTAATAAATGTATTACACTCTACTAAAAATAATACATTTAAAAATTGTTACTCTAAGGGAGAAGGGAGGGAATGGAAGAAATAGTGAATGTAGTCATGACATAAAAGATCCTTAAACCTGCCGATGACAGATCGTAAGTCCTGTGGCTTCCATCTCTTTTCTACTCCGCGCGGCGGGTCCGGATTTTGGGACTATCTGGTCCCTTTCTGGTGAGGTTAATTCTCACAAGTTCTTGCTAGACGTAATTCAAATACAAAAAAAAACATATTTCTACGTTGAAGCTAGATGTAATTTATAACAAAAAAATGACAAAATTTCATATTGTCACTCTTGTTTTCGATGTGCAATTTGCTGTATGCGCACATCGTGCTGTGGCTACCGTAAAAAAGCCATAATTGATTTATGCAGATTTTTTAAACATCAAGGTTCAAATTCAAAGTGCACTCGATGCTCTAATAGCTTGCATTTTATGCCGTGTCTATATTATATTTATTTATAGCTATCTTGTACATTGACAGTAGTGTTAAATATATTCCATTTTATTTTATTTGTTAAAAGGATTTAGAAAATATTAATTTTGATCTGAAGCAGTCGGAACTTAGTGGCAAACAAGTTATTTTCTGTAAATGTTTAATTCATTTTGTTATTTGTGGTCCAGCCTTGTCACTTATTCATATTACTATTCACGATTATCTCTTGTTTAGTATTTTGACAGATTTTTCATTTTCTGTTTTTTGGTCACTCGTATCTTTCTTCCTCAATGATTTAATTTCCTGGTATTTATGAAGAGGTATAGTGATAGTATTTCGGTCTGTACTGAAATCAAAGAATTACTCTGGAATAGGAATGATGACAGTATTAAAGAATTAAATAATAAGTGATCTTAGAGAAGAAAATATATTGAAAGGATTCTAAAAAAAGATCCAGTTTTAATGACCGACATGAAGTTCTGATGCTCCCACCAGAACTCCTCGTCGCCACCAGTTTTGCTCAGTCGGAGAAGAATGGGACTCACCTTACTTCTACATTTCAAACTCAGGGTACTTCCGGTGTCGTGACAATTTTTCATGAAGTATTTTTGGGAATTTTGCACATTGAAATCCTTTTTTTTACAATAAATTGAGGTGAAGATTTAATTTACCACGCCTCGACATCAGCGCTAGCGGCCGCGTTATACAAGGATGGAAAAGACAGTGGAACTAAATACTTTTATACTACTGGCGGTGACGCAGCGCGGGTGTCGGAGCGTGGTAATCACATTCTGCAGATTCAATGAACATCTAGTCAAAATTTCTATATCAGATTTAAAAACAAAGAAGCTACAATAGGCTGTGCGAATGCATTCGCTTGGTGACATCGATTTCAGATAACATGTCAATTTCTGGCACAAACACCGCTTCCGCACGTGATTAGCAATGTTCCTTTTTTTTAAAACAGCTCGACCTGATGCACATGTTCTTGTATTTACGGAGTCAGATAACGCGCAGCTCGCTCCAGGCGTGATGTGAAATTGATTATTAGAAAGAATTGGAATACCAGGCAAGTCGTGGTCTTCATTTTGCTGGCCTCGCATCTGAAGCAGGATTGCTCCCTTATGGGTCCAGAGAACAACCCCGCCCCGAGTCTTTGGGCTGCCGTTGCAGATGATTACCGGAACATCATCTCTGCAGGTGCCCACCAGGCGTTGCAAGGGATGCACCTTTCACTCCACGCTGCGTCACCTGGCCATGGCGCGAAGCGCTCGCGTGGAAAAACCCTCTATTAAGACGAAAGACATTATTAACAACCAATCATGTAATTTCACATGTTATCTTTATGTCACTTCAAATTGCGTCTCTCGGAATGAGCTTACCTATTTAACACGAGGGTTCACAGGAAGGCTCACATCTTGCGTGCCGAAGTGTCAGATTTCGAATGCGCCATTTTGTAATATCGTCCCCGACCGACCGCTCTGAAGCTATCTGCAGTAGACCAAAGACATTATTTTTTCCATAGAGTATTCGCGGTACCTACGCGGTTAGAAATCAATTTTGGTGCAGATAGTTGGTGCGGGGATCGATAAATTCATTTCTTTAGATGTTTCGCGAAGAAGTGTGACGAACAGAAGTTGCTACGTCACAATACACATTGAGATTAATAAGATTTTCAATAAAATAAAATTATAAAATTGTGCAATCCGCCATTTTAACTGAAACACCGGTCAGAGGAATGATGCCGCACCTCAGTACCCATCACCGTGTCTCTGAACCGTTGCCATAAACACAATGCAATGTTTACTGAGGCTTTACGTCACGTAGAAGAACCTACAATATAGAATGTTATTTCAAAATCTGTCATCATGCCTATTATAATATAAAATACCATGGAAATTGTTTAAAATGAAATTGCTGACCAAAATATTTGTTTATGTTTAAATAAATGACAGATACCGGCCTAGTAAAAAAAAATTAAGTCATAAACAGTAAATAATTTGGCGAAGAGGTGGCCGATAGTTACATAGATTATCTGGGTAATGTTTAAAATGGTAAGGGCGGTGTATGGCAGATGTCATAGTTTATTATTAGATGTCATCTTAGTCAATATAAAGTAGTCACAAATAGCAAAAAATTGGTGGTGATGTGGTAGTATACTATTTTGTTTTAAGAAGTAAATTATTTTCGTGTTAAGCGTTTATGGGATCAGACTATTTTATCGTGTTTATTTATTCATTTATTTATTAATTAACCCCCTTCAGGGATTTTCCAAAACATAAAATAAAGTAATACATGTCAAGCACAATATATAATTCCTAGAAAGAATATAGGACAAGTACATAGAGTAATAACAATACAAAGCAATAAAAATATGAACAAAAAAGAAGTATGTAACTCTAAAACGTAAACAAACATTAAATTATTCACAATTATGAATGATGAGCTTCTGATTCATTGAATTCATTAATTTCAAACCTGTCAAACTTAAAACGCAAATTGGCGGCATTACAATGTTATACAATAATTGTCAAGATTCAGAAATAGCAATATGTATTGCTTATTTCAAAATGTGGACGTTTATTTGTTTTAATAATAATTTATTTATACTTCTACTATTAATTTGCTCAATTTCTCTTTTCATCTTTCATCATAAATCTTTAAACATATTTTAATCTGTGGTGACTCAAGCTTACAATTTCTTCTGAATCAAATAAATGAATCATAACTGCAGGTGTACGTCCTACCTTAATATACTTACCTTTAATAACTGACATTTAAAACTAGCGTAAGATTAAAAATGTAAAAAAATAAATTTAGAAAAAGCCATATGTAATACACATAAATTTTTTAATTTTTTATTGAGGAATCTGCCGCTGGTATATTTTTTTTGTTACAATCATCATCATCACTCTTGGCTCTACAACCACTTGCTGGGTCTTGGCTTTCTTGGGAGTCTTCCTCCACTCATCTCGGTTTTGTGCCAGCTTTCTCCAGTTCAGAAGCTCCAAGGCAGATATGTCTTTGAGGATGCTGTCGCTCCATCTTAATTTTGGTCTTCTTAAGCTCCTTCGCTCTACGGCCTTGGGTTCAGAAGGAACTTTGGTGCTTGATGCTCGGTCATTCTCTCCACATGACCCAGCCACCAAAGTCTTCCCAGTTTTATAAATTTTGTGAGTATAGAGCTCATTGTTTTGTATGGCTGCGCTAAAGTTCATTTTCTAGAACCGGTATGAAGATACGCCTCAAAATTTTCCTTTCATAAACGTCCAGTGCTCGTTTATTCCTCTTAGTACCCACGTCTCAGCTGCGTACACGAGCACTGGCCTAATGGGCATTTTGTACACTAATATCTTGGTGTTTCTGGATGGCAGTCTGGATTTTGTCTGCTTTTGTAGGCGGAAAAAAACGATTTGCACTCACTATGCGTTTCTGGTTCTCTTCTGTAGTGTTATTTGTTATCAGGGAGCCTGGGTATGTAAATCTTGGTAAAGTTTCAAAATTTTGACTTCCACATGCGGGAGTTGGGATTTGTTGAGTACATTTTTGTTACAATACAACAGTAAATACATTTGTTTAATTATTTTTAGAATAATGAATGATGTAATATTAATCTTCTTCTTCTTCTTCTTCTTTTTCTTCCTTAGCCTATTTCTCTCCACTGCTGGATGTAGGCCTCTTCCATTTTCTTCCACTCATCTCTGTTTCTCCCCATTCGCATCCAGGTTCTTCCTGCTTGCTGGACTTTGTCATCAGACCACCTTTTGGGAGGTCTTCCGACGCTTCTATTTTTTGTCCAGGGCCTCCGCTGTAGGATTCTGGGTGCCCATCTAGTATCCTCCTGTCGAGCCATATGTCCAGCCCACTGCCATTTTAGTTTTGTAATACGGTCCATAATATCGGCAACTTTTGTTTGGCGTCTTATTTCTTCATTTCTGATTTTATCTCGAAGGCTTACGCCGAGCATCTGCCTTTCCATGGCCCGCTGTGATATTAATCACATCTTAATAATTTTGCGATTATTTTTACACTCCACCTGCTGAATTCCTAATTTACGAATGCCTTTTCGTAATGTGCTGACTGAATTATTAAATCCTATGTTACCTTCGATTATTTTCAGGTTCAAATTTCTCAGAATTGGCATTTTTATCGGTTACGTGGTAGTCATGTATGATGATGAATATCAGTTTTACAAAAATCATCTATGTTAGATTTCGGTTCTTTTCTCGTTTCATTTTTTCTCGGAGATGAGAATCTTACTTAATCATACTTGGCTCCGGTGTTACTTTGAACGTCTTCCCTTCTTGTAAAATATGTTTAACTGTACAAAGACCCACACTGATTGCTTTAGAAACATGTTCCTGTCATTATTCAGATGAAGTAACGCATAATCTCATTTACATGTAAAATAATTTTACGAGCCTGACTGAAGAGGTTACCTTTTTTAAGTTTAGCCCCGATTTCACTAATTTTGAAACGATTTTATTAACCGGTCGTGTGCAGGCCGTAAGTAACACGGAATGTACCCTGTCTGCCGCACAATTTCGCACACGATTGCTGTTTTTTAGACACTTTTTTGTGATGGTTATATTCATGTCAAAATCAACAATAATCGCTAAGAAGTTGCAGTTTCTGGTTTCTCAATGTACAGACTTCAATACTTAATTATATTTCAATAATTACTTGAACAATAATTACTTACTCATTAATTATAAAAATAAGTAACGAAATTTACTGTCAAAAATGTATGCACATGTTTATCGAATAAAACCATTGAAGCTATGACACTAAAGATATTGTATTTCAATATTTTCGTTCTAAATATATCAAAGAAAATAAAAATACTTAATTTTAACACATTTTTATTAAAAAAAACCCTTTTTTTTAACATAAATAACACAATTAATGCGCGGTTCGAAGACGACATTTGAAATGATTTTTTGTCCAGTTTGCGCGGCAAATGAGTTTACTTGACAAATAGAACTCAAATGAATAAGTTTTAAAAACCCATAAACGCAGGCCAAATTCGCATACGTGTCCGGCACATAGAGGGTACAAAAGATCTGCGCTCCGGCATCTGACCGGTTAAGCTTCACTTGTCTTTTTAGAGAAAATAAGTAAATACAAATGCAAATAGTAGTGTTTTAACATTTCTTGTCTTTTATTATTATTTACAATAGTACAAGTATTATACATAGAAAAAATATTTAGTCAATTGAGTGTCATTTTTATCACCAGTTGCTGAAATTCCAGTTATCGATTATCTTTCCAGTATCTAAACAGTTTGTAGTTTGTTTAATGTTAAAGATAATCTTGTAAAACAAGCAAACTTTTAAAGTGCATTCTCAAATTAGAATTCTAAAATATTGGTAATAAATCAAATCCAATTACTACGTAAGACACATATTGTGCGCGGTGTACACAAGCGGTAACTAATGTTGAGGATTTTTTTGCATCACTGTCTAGCGTGAAACGGTCGTATAACTTTGTCACACAGATATTGCTCACTCATACATTGACATGTATTAAGTAAGCAATTGATTTATAAATCTCTATGTACACAGATATTTTTTTAATTTTTTATTTATTTATTAGAGACACTAACAGGATAATATATGTATACATGATATATTATGATATATGATGATAAATTACAAGTTTCTTCGGCACGCTCTAGTAACATGTGTTTTTGCATTTAAGTATATTTTACATGTACATTTATGTGTATTGTATATTTAGTGTTTGAATGTAGTGCGATTACTATTTAATAAATAATTGATTTAATGGATCTATAGGTTCAGGTCATCGTTTAGAAAATGGATGTTGTGTATGAGTGAGTTTTCGAACGATGATAATGTATCTGCAAGAATATCAGCATCAATGTTAGGGTCAGCACAATACATATTGTTACGTGGCGTGGCTCGCTCGAAAAATGAAATGGCACAACTCATAAAATAAATCTTTTATTATCGCTTATACATTATCTCTGACATTTTACAATCGCTCACAATCGCAATACTACTGCTATTTTTTATTCAAACACAAAAGAACAGCTCTCTTTTGTTTTTCTACTCGGGTAAGAACCCTTCCATTTCTTCGCTATTTATTAATCATGTTAGTTCTTATTTCAACCACTGGGCATACCGGCCTGCCGTTCTGCGCATGTGACACTTTTCTATGGAACTGTCAAATGTCAACGAACAGCTCGTTACACAGCCTCCCTCTCTCAATACTGTTCGTCCCGAACAGGATCATTGTTGTCCCCATGAGATCTCCAAATTCCCATGCTGCCACACTCCAATACACGAGCGCGTGTTCTCACATCTATCTCAATCGTCATTGAGTCATTTTCTTTTCAGCTTATCGCGTGCCTCAATTCGCTTCTTCGTTGCACGGAACCTCTCTGCTTCCTCGAACATTTCTTTTTTTTTTAAATCCTCAGCAAAAATGATTAGCACTCCAGATCGATACTTGGAAGTTCCATCCACCTGGGTCAAAGACGAGCACGCTATGCTTGCCCTTTGAATTTGTGTTGAACTCGTAAGCCCGCGCCGCCACAGTGAGCTCATTGATGATCTGCAGCACGTTGAGCTTGACTGTCCTGACCACATTCCTGATAGCTTGTCGCTGAGAGTCACTGAAGTAATCTGTCATAGCCAGAACTGCTTCCTTCACACTCTGGCCCACGTATGCTTCGGTCGTCTGTTCGATCTCGTCCAACACCATAGGACTAATTTCATCGGGAGAGATTTTCTTGTTCTCCCCTTTGTACCCTACTTGCACCATGGGCTTGTCCTCCACGGTGACTACGCAGATGGGCAAGGGCTCCATGTCCTCCTGTATCTTGAGATTGGTGAACTCGCGCTGCTCGGCGTCGAACACAGTATTGCTGAGGTCCATCGCAAACTGGTCCTCGGCCGCATTTTCCGTCGTCACCTGGTCCTCGGCCGCATTTTCCACCGCCACCTGGTCCTCGGCTACATTTTCCATCGCCACCTGGTCCTCGGCCACATTTTCCATCGGCCTCTCACTATCGACGAAGGTCATTTCTGCAGGTGTTGTCCCATTTCCTTGGTCATTCCTAATGTTTAAGGTGCCGCCGTTTCATACTGCCTGTGGTTGCTATCCTGTAAACATCGTTCGTCGAATGTAGAAGGCTTTTTC
>JADDOH010012032.1:0-59090 GCA_016648135.1 Agrypnia vestita
TCCTAAGACGTTGTGTCTATCTTTTAGAAAACAAACAACTTGAAATTCTATTCTACAATATACAAAATGTTGTGATTTATAGAATATGTGTATGAAAATAAACCAATCAAATAAAAGTATAATTTTTATCGTATTTCATAACTTTACCTTGAAAATTATTAATTGGTTGCAATCGCTGTACCCAAGACAGGTTTCACGTCGCTTTCTTTTGCAAACTACAATAAATATTGTATATTGGTTTTATTACTAAGCTTAATTAAGCTTGTCATAGACTGGATCAAAATATCCAATTACTTTTAACTTTTCAGAATAGTATACAACTCAAGAATGGTTAGAATTTGCACGTTTATATTAGATAGATATATTGATATCTGCGTAATTTTCCGTAAAAAATAAAAAATCTGAAAAAAATGCTTTTCTTGGCAATGACGAAATCAAAACATCCACACTGAAAAAATTCAAGACATTATTACATTTCACAAACATTACAAAACTAATAAACACACATATAACACTGGCAACTTCCCCGAAGAACTTAAAACATCCAGAACAATCCCAAATACACAAAAATGGTCTAAAAGACGAAACTAGCAATTATGGGCCCATTGCAAATCTCACGGTCTTTGACAAGATTTTTGAGAAAGTCTTAAATAAACGGCATACGGTAAACCTCAACATACTGATCGAAACTTAGATGGATTTCAGAAAAAAAAGTACTACACATCCATGAAAGGTTGAACATTTCCTGAAGCATAAAGCCGACATATGAATGTGGATTATGGCGTTCCTCAAGGATCCATATTGGGGCCATTACTACATATGTTATGTAGGTATTAACAACCTGATGCTGCAAAATATTCAAGAAGATAGTAAATATTCAAGAAAATATTCAACAATAATGTACGCAGATGACCTCGGAATATTTTATGAGAACACAAACGACACTGAAACCACTAAAATCATAAATAAAGATATGGACATTCTAAAAAAGTGAACAAATAACAATTTTCTGACTTCAAATGCCGAAAAATGTCATTTAATCCACTTTTAATTAAGACGAATGATTAACCAAATGGACATAAAAATACACAACGAAGTATTCATGAATTAAAACACACACAATACCTAGGACTTACCACAGACACCTCAAATAGACTATACACATAGACAACAATGACCAAACTGACAATCCTATTCCATAAAATACACGAATACACACCAAAAAACATTTAAATTATGATGTATGAAGCATATGTAAAGAATAAAATAGGATACCGTTTACACATTGAGTTTACACCAATTGAGGCAATCTACCAAATAACACAACAATTCAACATCAATAACTTAACAAAGATTGAAACTCTAAAACTTGGACACAAACTATCAAATGGCGAAATAAAAGAGAGGGATATTAAATTAAAAAAAACTCGTGAAACCCATCAACACTACGTTAGAACATCATACAACTAACAGATCAGTTATGCTAAAACAAAAACAGGACTATCGCGACTCTTCTACGACGGACTGAAACTATCTAACGACTTACCACATCAGACAAGGCAGCTAATTTTTCACAGGTTAAAAAAATAAGTGACAAATATACTAAGAAAAAACACATAATATCAGTAGACGTAATAATAAATAAGTGTAATATATTTTCTCGTTTCCATTTTTTTATTATTATTTTATATTTTATATTACGTAAATAACTGTGAATATTAAATTTTACGTAATATATTATATATAATATTATATTGTATATAATATAATATGTAATATAAAAGCGGCATTTAAATATTAATTTCAATTCATTGTTTTCAAAAGCATATGTTATATAATATAAGAATGCCACATAAAATATGTATAGGTATATCAAATCCCTTCTTCAGTGGCTTTGCAGCTCCTATAAAATATTATATAAAATATAAAAACAGATAAAAATTACATTTTAACATACAATACTGCATATGGAAGGGATCGATTTTATTCACTAACATATGTATGAAATCATAGAAATCGATTTTAATAAAAAAAAATTATGACCCTAAACTTATTCAAGAAAATATTATTAGCGTCTCTAATACCAACTCAATTATGTATATTCCACCAACAATCTACCTAGGATTTTTTTTGTTCGCATAATAACTATTTTATTAGAATTAATATATTATTGATAAAGAATGAAATCGTAAGACAGTTGCTATAATAATAAATTATGCAAAGTATAGTATAATTAAATATTGTACAAGTTTAGTAATTATTCATATTATAAGGTTACTTGCTTGACCATCATTAATGAGTACCTAGAAGAATTTCTGCGGATGTTTTAATTAAACTTATTCAAAAAGAAATTAGAAGCTGGTACCAGGATAAAAACGGTTTCGTACATTATTTAGGTAGATACCTACTAATAATTAGGCGATTTCTGCCATTTAACAAGTTAAATTTGGAGTGTTATTAAAACCGAATATTATATTAGGTCCTTACATATGAAATTGGCATTTTGCCGTACTGGCGAATTTGATCTCAAATATCTTCTCTTTGGTTAGGAATTCCAAATCCAAATTTATACAGCTATTTACTCATGTATTTGTGTTTTGAAAATTATAATTCATTTGTTTTTTCCTCAATTGTTTTTTTCTTTGCGTCACTCAGTTTACAAAACGAAAAACTTGAAATATCGCGTTATTTACGAGTACGAGTTCCACCGTGGCACCAGTGCTGCAAAAACGGCTCGAAGGATTAATGTTGTGTATGGCGACGGTATCGCAAAAGAAAACACAGTGCGTTTTTGGTTCCAACGTTTTCGTTTTGGAAATTTCGAACCTGCAGAAACAAGCCCCGGGTGGACGCCGGAGACCAAAGTTGATATGAAGAATACCACAGGCTATTGTGACGCGGACCATCGCAAACCCACATCCGAGTTAGCTGCAGGCTGCGGTGTTAGTGATAAAAACTGTTTAACCACTTGAAGCAAAATGTAAAGGTGAAAAAGCTTGTAAGGGGTACAACGAATTGAGTGAAGCAAATCAACAACCGCGCGTTGACTGCTGCGTTGCATTACTCAACCGGCACAATAATGAAGGGATTTTAAATCGAATCATTACCTGTGATGAAAAGTGGATCCTGTACGATAATCGGAAGCGCTCATCGCAATGGCTGAACCCTGCCGAACCAGCCAAACCATGCCCCAAGCGAAAAATGACTCCAAAAAAGTTACTTGTGAGCGTTTGGTGGACTAGTGCTGGTGTCGTTCTCTACAGCTTTCTTAAATCTGGCCAGACGATTACGGCAGATGTCTATTGTCAGCAACTGCAAACCATGATGGAAAAGCTAGCTGCTAAACAACCGAGGCTGGTTAATCGATCTAGGCCACTGCTGCTTCATGATAACGCTAGACCACACACTGCACAACAGACGGCTACCAAATTAGAGGAGCTTCAATTGGAATGTCTAAGACATCCACCTACTCTCCGGACCTTGCCCCAACAGATTACCATTTTTTTCGAAATTTGGATAACTTCTTGCAAAGGAAAAAATTCAACTCCGATGGAGCAGTCCAAACCGCCTTCAAAGATTTTATTGATTCCCGTCCGAATGGTTTTTTTTAGTAAAGGGATCGATGAACTACCTATGAGATGGCAAAAGTGCATAGATAGCAATGGTACATACTTTGATTAAATAAATATATTATAATAAAAAAAAATCGGCTTTATGTTCCTCCCATACTAAACGCCAATTTCATATGTAAGGACCTAATATTATGATTAAATCATATATTTATGTCATTTCTGTACATTATGATATTAAGCTATTAGGTGAGGCAAGTTAATAGAAAAAATGTGACGCATATATGAAAATTAGCCATCATCAGCTCACTGCAAAAGGAACTGGGGCCCCGAGATGGGCGGGCAAAAAGTACACGACGAGGTTCTCCTCCTCCGACCCGCACTCACAATTCGGAGGTCAACTATGTTCAGGCTGAACAAAGGGGTAGCCAACAGGCAACGACCAATAGGTAAATATTTTTGTTGGCGAACCCGGTTTTGCTACGAATATTTGTCACGATACTTTTTAATCGCTTTTCCTTATGGAAGGAAAAGCGATTAAAAAGTATGTACTGCCAATAGGGTGATCGGTGCTTTGAATGCAATAATTTCTAATAGGAATATGTCAACCGAGGCAAGACTAGCGGTACATAATGGAATTCTGGTACCATCACTGATGTATGGAAGTGAAGCCTGGAGCTGGCAGAAGAGGAACGAAAGTAGACTGAATGAGATCGAGTAAAGAATGAAGATATTAGGAATGAATATAAAGCTGACCTTAGGTTTGGGCATGTTGAGCGAATGAATGAGGAAATAATAGTAAGAAAGGCGTATAATGCGAGTGTTGACGGTGCCAGAAAGAGAGAACCATGGAAGACGGTCCCGACCGAAGCCTCAACAACCGTCGAGTTTGCATGCGAAGATGTATGAATGTGGAAGAGACGAGAGTCGTATGTCAAGACAGAAGAGTGTGGCGCTTTATCATCTCTGCTTACCCCCACGGATAAATGGCGTGATGGTAAGTACCTAAGTACGTTCATCGGGGAGTAGAAGCGCTGTGGGGAAATACCAGAAATGGTAGATACTCGATAATGATAAAAGCACTCTGCCTGCGAACGTTCGAAGCTTGATGTTTTACAAACCTACGTATTTAAGTCGCGCGCACACACACATTTTGTACAAATTATACATAAGAGTGTCTATTGACTCGTCCTAAATAAAAATCACAAAAAATAGAATCGTAGTCTGCATCGTGAATAACCAACACTCGATCGACAAGAACATTTCGTAATCCGAAACGGATGTTCTGGGAATTTTATATTAACGTACGAGTTGCCGCTGAGCCAACTTACCCGCCTGGTTTTTATTTACGCAAGGCTGTTGAGAAAGAAAGTGATAATAAACTTTCTAAGAGGTTGCCAAGGACACGGCCGCGGTGAAGCCGGACCGTCTCCTCTCCGCCGAGTAGATCTGGACAGGTTATTTAGTGAAGGGAGAGAGTAACCTTAGGTAGGTACCCCTCCAAAATCGGGGAGTTCATCAACAACTTTCGATTATTTAAATTAAGGTAATTTATTGAACTACTCAACAGATAGAACTGTTCAGAGAATTCAATATGTTGAAATGATATTTTAAATGGTCTATTCATAAAAGAAAAATTTCAGGTTTAGAAGGAAATCGTTTACATTCTGTATATAATTTTACTTATTATACACAGGGTTATTTGGAAAACATTGATAACCTCGCAGGACTATATTCCTGCCTTGATTATGAGGCGAAAATATTCAAGGAATCAGGACCTAATGTCAATAGTTTGCATTTTCTTTTCAATATTTCTGACTTATATGAATAAATAATAAATATGTATATCAGTTTTCTTACTTTGGAGCTTAAAGCCATGTATTCACTAGGGGACAAATCGCGAAACATTCCACTCGGCATGTCGCATCAACATCTACGCTCATGTTTCGGGGACAATGACGCGGCCATTTGACGTGCACACACCGGGACTCGCATATCTTGTCGCGGAAATGTCACCCGATGAGCTTATGTTGACAG
The DNA here is from genome assembly GCA_016648135.1 of Agrypnia vestita. Taxonomy (NCBI): domain Eukaryota; kingdom Metazoa; phylum Arthropoda; class Insecta; order Trichoptera; family Phryganeidae; genus Agrypnia; species Agrypnia vestita. The sequence continues at coordinate 5,607 of JADDOH010012032.1, forward strand.
CTGCGGTATCTCATTTGGCGAAAACGGGGTTCCGCGCAATTCGAAATGTTTTTTTGGGTCGCAATTTCAAATAAACGAGGTTTTACTGTAGTAAATTGAATATTATTAAAAACAAGCAAACCTTTTTGCAAATAATTATTGTTTTCCAGATGTCGCGGAAATATATCGCCCTATGAGGTTATGATGATAGCCGCGTATCTGTTTATGTTAATGAGTTTATCGAAAAGTAAAAGGAGAAAAAAGAGGAAAATGCGAAATTATTTACTGCAAAGAGAAAGAAGGACGGACATTCTATGCGATCTTCGATCGATGCAGCTCGATGAATTCAAGAACGATTTCGTTTCCCCGCATTGTCATCTTGACAGATACCAGATACAGCGCATGCGTATTCACTTGTAAACATACCACGTGGTACTGACGCTCCGCAGAATGTTGCAGTGAGTACGCTCGGGTACCGTGCGCATGGCAACGTTGCCACGGCACGTAGAAATGCCGCGCTATGTTGTGCGCGAGGTCGCGGAACAGTGCACGACGTTGCAACGTCACGTAGACTCTATGCCGCGCGTGCTGTTGAGGGACAATTTGTCCCCTAGTGAATACATGGCTTAAACATTCGATGTGCGGAGCCCAGCGTAGGTTTTCATCAATTGTCAGCCCAAGATATCTTATTTCTGTCTTTTTATCGATTGTATCACAGTTGCATGTATGGTTTATACCTACTTGAGTATAAGTACATGTATATATTGTAATGTAGTTTGGGATGGGGAGATTCTCTATTTTTTTAATCGAAAACGCCAAAAAGCATGATTTTTTTGCATTAAGTGTTAATAAGTGATTATCCAGAGTATTTTTAATATCTGTCATAGTTGACTGTGCCCTTGTACCTATACGTCGGTGTTCGTCATACTCAAGTAAGGAGATTTTAGTATATTTTCACATATTTCTCTACAACTAAATACCTTTATTTGCGGTGTCCGATGTCTGATATTCCTTAGAAAAGTGCTTTCTCCGGTGCCTTCTTATCCAGGCGGTCTGGGCTGACAAACGGATTACCCTGACGTTTGACGGATAACCGTCATGTCTCGCGTCGCATTGTTGTGTTGTCTTCCTGTCTCTCTTTCAAGTAGAAACTGAAAGAAAAACACCGACGTATCGTTAATTTTTTTTATTCTCGTCTATTAAGTGTTGGGATAACAATCTTAAGATCCCGATATTTCTATTTTCAGAATGCGGCCGATATTATGCGATGTACAGCTCGCCCATATCGCCTTGGGCCCTGCGCTAGACAGATTGACAGGAATATGCTAATTCGTACAGTACAGAGTGTAACAGAGCTAGTCCACAATAATTTATAGGTGGATTCCAGCCTTGATTCTAAAATGTGATTGAGTCTAAAATGTTCAAGCCAATATGATCTAATATCAATCAATAGTTTTGAAGATATGCGATATCAAACATTGCATTTTTTTAATAGGTCTGACTTATTTTTTGCTAAGCGTTCAATTATCATTAAAGTCACTTACCTATATCACTTACGAAAAATTCATTCACCTTGCAGATATTGAAAATAGAATTTTGTTAGAAAAATTTTATCTTGTAACAAGATTGTATTTTTAAATTACTTTTACATAATTGATATAATGACAGTTCAAAGTTTTGCAAAAAATAAGTCAGTATTGAAGAAAATGCAAATTTTGATATTAAATATTTCCACCTGCAAAGTATTGTGGATTAGCTCTGTTATAACCTGTATATGTAAGATTATTTATTATTTTCTATTAAGTACCTACCCCTTATATTCAACGACAGGTTACATCACAAGTCAAACTAAAATTATGGTTTGACTCTAGATCTAACTGAAAATCTTTGGTTTTGCTGTCCTCTGTATTATATAAAATCGATAACAATTTATTTAATCGTAATCGGTTTTAATGTTGACTGACAGACTAGTCCGGCGTTCTTATGTAGTCCTCTACTTATTCGCCAGCCCACGCAAAGGATGAAAGGTTTCGAATTCAAAACATAAATTTTGAGTAAAACATTACACTTTGACTGAGTGTAGCTCCGAGTGCAGTTATCTGCCCACCAGCTCTGGATCCCGCTTACTTTCTTCTCGAGAAATGTCCGCCAATCAGCGCCGTTTTATGGCTCGGGAGAAATTTATTTTATTAAAAAGTCTAGAAGCGCCGAGCGGAATAACAAGTGACGCTAGTCTCCATGCGCTGACCTTGTATAAACAAAAATGTCACGCAGTGAAAGTTCAGTTGCTATTACTTATTCATAGAGCCGAAATATACTGCTATGCCTGTCTATACTTGCGCTCGTGAGGACAGGTGGTGTACAGAGTCCTGAGTCTGTAGGCATAGGTAAAAGAGTATAATATTGCGAACGCAATTTGTCTGAGAGTGCGTCATGTGATTCATTGTAATAAATCATACCTATATGTATTATGGTACATGATATTAACTTGGAAATAACTGACATATTGCTATAAATTGACGAGACTTAGGTATTAATAAAAATCTAAATGATTCTACAATAATTGAATGACCTTATAAAAAGGGTCTATATGCAAAAACAATTTTTTTTGGGAGAGAGAAAACACTTGGTGAAATAAATAAACAGATTATTTATTTTTATTTTATAATATTCACTTGCCAATGAGGAACATTAATTTTACGTTTTATTTGTTTATCGTCGAACTGTCGGCTTCCGTCATATTTGTTACCTATCAGATAATACCTAATGGAAGAAAATAGATCCTTTTTCCGCGTTAGCCAAATTTTGAGATCGAATTTCGGCAAGATTGAGTTGAAATCATGAAAAATAAAATACCGCACATGATGCATACTGTTATATGGACCATTTTAAAACAATACAATCACTATTTGACCTGATTTATTACATAGACCCTTTTCATAGGGAAGCCTTTAATTATTATCCTCTTTTATTTACGCTACAGCAGGCCGTGAGGCACATCGCAACCACCCAGGCTTGATAAAAACACGATGATATTTTGTGACCCTACCAGGAATCGCAAAGGAAGATAAAGCCAGCGCCATGACCACTGGATTTACGAGGGCCGCCGATTTACGTACCTACACTATGTTTGTAATTATTAACATTATTATTAGACTATTTTACATTCGACGCAACGATATATCAAATATTCGGAGATTCTTCCTTTCTCGTAGATAAAAGTACAGGCCTCAACCTTCCATAATAGTTCATATAGACTTCAAAGTAATAAAAAATTTAATGTCACAATAGTAGGTACCTACTGTCTGCAATAGTAGATTTTTGGTATAAAATGGGAAGAGCACAACAAACTTTCCCGTGTCCTGAAAGAGGCAAACATTCCTAATTTTGAAACCGTAACCCTGAAGCACCAACTACGATGGGCAGGTCATTGCATGCGTATGGCTGATGCGCAGCTCCCTAAACAAATTATGTTTGCGCGGCTACACTTAGCGAAAGAAGATAGGGTGGGCCGAAAGAAGATTCAGAGATAACCTAAAGGCGAATCTGAGCAGATTTGGGATAGATTCTGAAAACTGGAAAATTGCGGCCTATGACCGGGCACAATGGCGTCAAAAAGTAAATTGCGCCAGGGAAACAAGCGAACGGAATGGGGCTGGTACAATTTTTGAGAAACGGAAGAAGGTATATCTCAGAAACCCTGCACCGGATGCACGTCCACTACTTAAGGAAGGAAGTACGGTCCGATATAAGACTCCTCAGCCACCGTCGGACACACATCGATAAAATATGACAGACGTCATCATCGTAACAAGGGACCGCCAAAAAAAGTTGTATTGTATTTTCTAAATGCCTTTAGACAACTTAAAGCAAAACGAACTGAACCGATGACCGGATAGATTAGGTTATATACTTCTACCGTGTAAAGACTTTTTTTTAAATCCTGTGGATTCCTGCATCTAATTCAATTTTGACAACATTACGCATTGCTTTAAAGCTCAAATCATTACTTCGCCCACGCTGTTCGAAAAACATCCAGTCTATTTATAGGAAATATTGTAGGTACCTACCTAAACGGTATTTAGGATAAATATGTATATAAAAGTGGTCTCATAAACAAAGTTTTAGATCATGGAATTTTAATACACTTTTATTTATTCAAATAGATTTTATCGATACCACTGATTGGATGTAAGTACATGTGTTAGAAATTTACTTCGAGTTTTTGCAGTTCACAACAATTCCTACAAGTAGGTAGATAGGTAGGTACAGTTAAATAATTGTGGAAACGACTAATGGTTGTTATAATTCATATATAATAACATATTCATTACAAGTTTACTACAGAATTTACACAGTTTGTAGAAGACGTTAGAATTAGACATTGAGGCCACCAGGTCCACATATTCTATGGCGTTCCCTGAAGGACCGCGGTAGCAGCAACTTGGGTACTAAATAAGAGTGGGAAGGGACATGACCACAGAAAGTGTTATAAAGTTTGGTCACTGTTTCGGTGTTGTCGGTGAAAGGAACTAAGTTGAATCTTTGAAGTCTACTGCTAAATTTGCAATGAGCAGGAGTGAAAGGAACTGGATCGTCCAGTGATCTGGGTCAATTCAGTGAGAGCTAAATCGCGGACGAATGAAGGGGAAAAAGGTATAGTCCATTCTGTCTGCGGGGATGTGTGTTGGTGGTCTGAAATTGTATATCCCTACGAAACTTCTGCGAGAGTTCAGACATTTTTTGTATCCAGTCAGTATTTATCAATCTTTTTTAATTATTTTCTAAAATGTTCTGCACTTTAATTCTTAATTTAAATTCCGCTTTTTCGCGTTACACATAATACATACCTACATGCGTGCAATCCTGATTGCACAATCATTTCGTCATGACTAAAGTACTGAATTTATTATAGATTCCCAGAATGAACTTTCACTATCAATAAACGCATTGGTACCTACCCAATCCTAATCAGGTTTACAGTGTTGAAGATTAATCCGGCAGGCCGCTCTTACCAAATCGTTCATTTTGACTCATCGTTTATAAAAAAAACATTGGTATATTTTATATGTATTTAATAGGCGATCTTTCCAGGGTTTAAAGTAATTATGTAGGTACTATGTCATTATAGTTTGCTCTTCATTTAAAAATTCTCATATTTATTAGGACGACGTATTTTTATTGAATATTTTAAGAATTCTTTTTCTGATTTATTGTATGACCAATCGGATTGTCATTCTGTGATTCGATTGACGAAATTGACTCTGAATTACATAATACATTAATTCTCTTGCGAAACGTAAAGATATTTAATTTTAGACTTTTTATTAATTTCGACTGACTGCAACACAACTAACTACAATTGAAATTGAAAATGTAATAGTTTATTTTATGAAAATTGCTGTACCTACCGGAAATGTACGTATATTATATATAATTATACCGTATGTCCACGGATGAGACTTTATTTTCATTTGAGAGGTTTGTCGGCGAAGCTGGGTATGCACTAGCTACGTCACTACTCTGTGTACTAAAATGCAGGCAAAAGATTTGATTCGCACTCGACTGTGTAGGGTAGGGGAGACCGGGTATGGTTGTCACATTTTTTTTCTTTTGTATTTTTAGTGCTCTTGTTTTTAGTTTAGCAATGACATTTGTATATCAAAGTATTGTATATTTATTCCACTTTATGATTAACTTGTGCTTTTCTTCTAAAATTTATTTATTGAGGACATATTTCAGTTTTTGTGTAAAAGGAGAAGTGTGACTTTTAACCCCGCATCAGGGTTGGTTGTCACAGTTGTAGGGGTAGGAAGTCACATAGTATATTAAGGTAGGATTAAAAACAGAAACACTTATTTTAATGACATGAATGTTTTTATTAATTAAAACAATCAATTCTGTACTTCTTCAATAATTATTATAAAAAAACAAAATGTTTACTCAAACAAAAATAAAATTAAAAAATTAGTTTTAAGCTAATAACAACTTTAGGTACTTACGAACTTAGAACCCTTAATTAAAATCAAAAATATAAAAACATACATAGTCAACTCTTTGGACGCAATATACCTACTTAACTAAAATATATTTAGTCAGTCTCAAAAATTAGTCTGAATATTCAGAATCACAATTATGGCATACGTAATATGGTAGTCCAGGCGTGCATGCTTTGTGAGCCCATAGCTTACAATCCTGACACTGAAGCCAGATTTCTCTAGGCTTACTAGTAGAAGACAAGCAGATCAAACAAAACTCTTCATCCTCTTTTTCATCTTCGTCGCTGTCAATTGTTATCTTTTTAATTTTCTTTCCTTTAGATGCCTTTTTATTTTCACTAAAAACTCGTCTCGATGCTTTAATTTTCTTACTTTCTTGATCTTTTTTTCTTTCTTTTAAAAACGTCTTCTCCGGTGTATCTGTTAAAATTGCTGATTTACATTTTCGTCTATCAACTCGCTTCAATTTGCGAGGAAGTGCTTTTGGTAGGGGCTTCAAAACCTGCGGAGATATTAATAGGGAAGTCTTCGAACCACTTGGACTGAGATGGGTGTTTGTTGTCGATTCCTTTGTAGCATGATACTGTGGTGATATTTCTGGTACTGGACAACTTGCCGAGCTCTGCGGTGTCACTGCACGAACACTAAAATTAGCGTTGTCATTTTGATCCAATGAAGGAAAATCAAGGACAGGAAGATCACAATTCATTAGACTGCTAAGATCAGAGTTGACCGTTTGATTTTCTGTGGTATTATGCACTATATCGGGATCAGTAACCGTAATTACTGGTCTGTCTGTGACAGAGGATGGCATAAAATCGTGCTCTTGAAAAATGTCTCGATTAAATGGACAAATTCCACAGGTTTTAAACCCTATGACAATGTTGGAGGGAGTAGCTGCTAGTGGAAAAGCCTGTGCAATTATTCCTGGTATTTCATATATCGTCATTGCTTGTCCTGGGTGGTTAACCATCCATTGATCCATTGCATTGTTAATATATTTTTTTAAAGGCCCAAAAACTGATCTGTCCAAGGGTTGTAGACGATGAGTACAGTGTGGCGGGAAAGATAACATTATTATTCCATTTAGCAAAGTTTAATCCTTCAATGGACAAATGAGAGCTGTGATTGTCCAAAACTAAGAGACATGGTTTTTCTTTAGTAGATTTCACATGATTATGAAAATGTTTCAAGAAAACCAGAAATAATTCTTCTGTCATCCAGCCTGAGGGATTACTTCCTCCTTTGCAACCAATTGGCCCATCTCTGATGAAATGGTCTTTGAAATGCACCCTCGGAAACACGAAAAATGGTGGAACTGAATTGCCTCCCCCGGAAACAGCAGCAGCTAGGGTGATTAAAGTGCCTCTCTCGGCTGATGTGATAGCCCCGACTTGTTTAAATCCTTTTCTAGCAACAACTTTATTTGGTTTTTGTACCGTAGTCACCCCAGTTTCATCCATATTCCAGATATCGTGTGGTTGAATACCATAACGTGTGATCACCGACTCAAGGTTATCAAAGAAAGTTTTGACATTGTGTTGGTTAAAACTAGTGGCCCGAGCCAAACTGGTGGATTCAGGTGTTCTAATAGATAGAGAAGGATGTCTCTTCAAAAATGATGTAAACCAGTCAGGGCCAGCTAGCTTGTATGATTCCCAAGACTTCGGAATTTTAAGGTTATTCGAAATAGCGAGTTCGAAAGCTAATTTTCGAATGTCTTTTGGAGTCAATCCAAAATAAATACTTGAGGCCTGAAGGATGTATTTTTCCAGTTCTTGTTCCTGTTCATCGGTAAAAATCTGACGATTCTTTTGGTAGCCTATTCTTGTCGTTGGTACTGATACAGTCTCGTTTCTTATCTCTTCGGCTGTAATTTTTTTACAATACCTTGTTAAAGTCCGATAATTTATACCAAAATCCTTTGCTACAGATCTTATAGATTTGCCATAGTTTTTCACTTCCCTCACAGCACGCAACATCAATGCTGGTGACACAAGGCCTCGTTCAGACTTTCTCTTGTGTTGCCGTGGCATTTTTAAAACAAGCTCTGAAACAAAAAAAACTATTATGAAGCAAACAGCCCGAAAAACCAACAAAATAGCAAGTACACAAACATGGGGTAGGTTGTCACATGTGACAACAAGCCCCCGACGACTTGAGACAACCAGCCCCAAAACACGTTTTAGAAAATAACCTCTCAAAATAAAGTTATAACAATGTTGTGTTTAAAAAGAAACGTTACATTATTATACAACACTTATTTGACATGACAAATACATGCAAAGTTATATAGATACGCAAAACTTAAATATACTTACGAGGCTCGACACTGATGCACAAAAAAATACTTTCGGTATGCGAAAAAAACGATCGTACGCGTAGCCGTTACTACGTCGCAGAGCGGACTGAGGTGGACTGAGGTGAAGTAGGTAGGGAGGTGTTGCCGTCGCGCTAGTTTGACGTTACACAGCGGGTTCATTCGTTCATTACTTTCTCCGTTATAGCTGCTGTGACAACCTACCCGTGTGACAACCATACCCGGTCTCCCCTACATTTCACGCTTTCGAGAGAGAGACGAATATCCGAGAGAAATCTCACCGTGTACACGCGCACAAAATAATTTGCGTATTATTTAGCATAACTTTGTTTTTAACACAATTTTTTGTTTGTTGTTGAAAATATGGCACACTATGTCTTTATAATTGTCTGGGGATTTGGAGATATACGTCGATTGGTCAATATGTTTGCTGTACAAAATATAATATGGGTTCTTATGGCGTAACTACCGTAATGCGGAACATGGGACCTACGTTAGCTAAGAGCCTGAAATGCTGTAGCGTAATTGGTTAACACGCCTGCCCCGGATAGGAGGAGATTCGCGGTTCCAATCCCGGTAGCAGCCAAATATTTTTTCGTTGATTTGATTTTTCTGTACGTCTTTCTAATTGATAAATAAATTGGGTTCTGAACTGTTCAGTTCACTTTCACCAACTGTTCAGTAATCGTAAATTAAGAATCATAAATAATTTTTGGCGATCAACAGTTCAATTGTAATCGAAAGTAAACAGCTCACTCAAGGAATGAAAGTGATGGGAAATTTCGTTCAATTGACTGAACGAAATTTCCCATCGCCAGCCTAAAGCCATGTATTCACTAGGGGACAAATTGTCCCTCAACATGCGCGGCATAGAGTCTACGTGACGTTGCAACGTCGTGCACTGTTCCGCGACCTCGCGCACAACAGCGCGGCATTTCTACGTGCCGTGGCAACGTTGCCGAGCGCACGGTACCCGAGCGTACTCACTGCAACATTCCGCGGAGCGTCAGTACCACGTGGTATGTTTACAAGTGAATACGCATGCGCTGTATCTGTCAAGATGACAATGCGGGGAAACGAAATCGTTCTCGAACTCATCGAGCTGTATCGATCGAAGATCGCATAGAATGTCCGTCCTTCTTTCTCTTTGCAGTTAATAATTTCGCATTCTCCTCTTTTTTCTCCTCTTACTTTTCGATAAACTCATTAACATAAACAGATACGCGGCTGTCATCATAACCTCATAGGGCGATATATTTCCGTGACGTCTGGAAAACAATAATTATTTGCAAAAAGGACCTTGTTTTTAATAATATTCAATTTACTACAGTAAAACCTCGTTAATTTGAAATTGCGACCCAAAAAAACATTTCGAATTGCGCGGAACCCCGTTTTCGCCAAATGTGATACCGCAGCTGTCATCCATAACCTCATCGGATGACATTTCCGCGACAAGATATGCGAGTCCCGGTGTCAATTGACCGCGTCATTGTACCCGAAACATGAGCGTAGATGTTGATGCGACATGTCGAGCGGAATGTTTCGCGTTTTGTCCCCTAGTGAATACATGGCTTAAAGCTCGCCCTACAAAATATTTTTTGCGAATATTGATACTTTTTACATCTCTATATACCACATCAAGAGTTATAAGATATATATTTTTAAAAAATGTGAAAACGCGTGAAAACATATAAAGTAAAACTACTTCGCTAATGTGGGTTGGGGACCAGATAAAAGCAAAATAAAGCAAGTTTTTTTTATTATCTACGAGTGACGTAAAAACATGCACAGGAGATTCCATTTTGCATTAGAACATGATTTTTAGTTAGATCATTGTCTATACTTTCAGTTTTACAGGCCGACATTAAAAAAAATTGGAAATTTACTAGAACCACATGAAAAATTATAAAAAATCACAACTTTTACCGTCCGATCCATTCGCAATCTGAATACGTATTCACATTCAAATTTGTTTGTTAGCATATGAAAAAAGGAAACTGAATTATCTTCTAGGTAGGTAATGGTATTAACGTGCAGTTAAGAAAATGATACATTTTACATAATAAAGTGCTTCATTTTAAAGAATCGAATTTATAATATAGTCATCCGTATTCTGAAAACAACAATGTCTGAATCTTCAAGATCTTTATCCCAACACTTAATAGACGATAATAAAAAATAAAAATGTCCAGAGCGGATTTTGTAATTCTACGGCTCAAATACACTGTATTAAAAGATGATATAAGAAAGATTGTTTCTTACAAACGTATTAATTTCTTCATCCACAGCGTCCAGATGAAATATCATGGCTAAACTTGTCATGACCGCGTTACCGCGTATTCAAATCTTCCCATCATGACATTTGACAGATAACAATTTACATCTTTCTCCCTCCCTCTATGTCTATCTCACGTAGAAACTTACAGAAACAAACACCGATGTAAAGCTGTGTCTCGTTTATTTTTAATTTTTATTATCGTCTATTAAGTGTTGAGATAAAGATCTTAAAGATCCAGACATTGTTATTTTCAGAATCGGGCCATTCATCTTTCAGAAAAAATGCAAATTTTGATGTCGCTTGTATCCGCGATTATTGACTTTTAAGCGTTAAAAATATTTTATAGTCAAAATTGAATGAAGAAGACTTCGCGGAAGGTTTTGCTCTTAGCTACCAGACGCCCTGTAAAAAAAAGAAATTATGTTATTAAAAACTTTCCTAGACAAAAGTGCCTTAGATATACGATAATTAAAAATAAATTCTTTGTACCAGCATGAAAACTGTACCACGTATTGCTGGCGTTACTAAATTATAATAATAAAGTGAATCAATTTTTTTTAACTAATACTTCGTTTCGATAATTATAGGTGCCTAAATTCAAAGAAATGGTTTTGAAGATGATGAGCAAAAGCAAAAATATATTTTAATATGAGAGAACTGAAGAGATTTTGTATAAAATATTAGCAAAATAGAACATTTCTCATTTTTTAAATTCACAAAACTCATTTCTTTAATCCATAAAGGCCCTTTCCTTCCCTTATCCCAATTATAATAATTTGTCGTTGTCTGTCCGTCCGTCGTAACATCGTCTAACGTTCGTAACTTCTTTTTAGTAATTTTTTTGATATAGGTGTACATATAAATAAATAAATAATTATTCTTTAAGAACCGACAGTACCATCATTTTTGACGGGTTACCACTAGTCTATACAGGATGTACCAGAGTTAGCAGCAGAAACTTGGCCGGTAGATTTCTGACTATGTGATGAGTCTAAAATGTTCAAGCAACCATAAGCTAATAATCAACAGTTATGGAGATATGCAATATCAAAATTTGCATTTTTTTCAATATTTCTGACTTATTTTTTGCAAAAAGATAAACTATCATTACAGTAACTTAGTTCGATTATGAAAAATTCATTCGCTTTATTACTAGTCAAATAAAATGATAAAAACTTTGCAAAAATTGAAAAAAGTTTTTTTACAAGGTTTTTATCATTTTATTCAAGTTGTATTGAAGCAAATTAATTTTTCATAATCGATGTAAGTTACTGTAATGATAATACAACTTATTGCACAAAATAAGTCAGAAATATTGAAAAAAAATGCAAACTTTGAAATTACCTACATATCTCCATAACTATTGATATTAGGTTATGGTTGCTTGAACATTTTAGACTCATAGCATAGGCAGAAATGTACCGGCCAAGTTTCTGCTGCTAGCTCCGTTACACCTTGTATAATATTTTCAATACAACATAATCGCAAATCCGTAACAGAGCACGGCAAAGCCTGCCAATAACGGCCGTCCTTGGTAATAATACTTTTTCAAAGTCTTCCAAGATTTTTCTCAAGCATGATGAGACTTATTTATCTAAAGACATAAGATTCTAGAAGACAATTATATTGGTCCCAGCACGGACTCACGAGTTCTTCCATCAGTGTTTTACTAGGTTTTTAAAGTATTTTTTTATACTATAATTTTATTTATGAGGACTAAAATTGACGATTTTATACGATACATAAATAAGAATATATCTAGAAGACAATTATATTGGTCCCAGCACGGACTCACAAGTTCTTCCATCAGTGTTTTACTAGATTTTTAAAGTATTTTTTTATGCTATAATTTTATTTATGAGGACTAAAATTGACGATTTTTATTGTCTGAATGTGAACCATTTTTTCCACATTAAATATTGTGCTCCAGTACCTTTATTCAATCTTACTCTCCATGTTTGATCTTACTTTGAATTTTTATTTTATTTTTCCCACTAAATATAATTTTAACTTATTTTGTCTTTTATGTTTTAACATATTTTTTTTATTATACTTTGCATTTCGATATTTTTTCAAATAGAGATACAAACACGGAATACTTGTCGCATCAATATTCTAACTATTTTCAAACAAAGCTAAGTGCCTGTGCTATGAAAACTAGGACTAACTTGCTGGTGACCTGAGATAGGACTCGAACCACAGACCACCAGGTCACCTAGGCGAGCGTCTTGACCACTAAACCGCAATATCTGTTTTTATCAAAATAACATAGAACTATCTATTATAATACATCTATTATAGTAGAAAACTAGTATAGCAGATAGAGCAACAAATGTTCTATCGAAACTCTCAGCAACAAAACTATTTAATTACATAAAGAGTAACTAGTTGATCTAGAGGTTAAGATGCTTTCCTAGTTATACAGTGATAGAGGGTTCGAGTCCCAATTCAGACCAGCAAGTTAGTCCTATTTTCATAGTACAATCAGTATACTTTGAAAATAGGGAGAATATTGATGTGTCTATGATGATGATGTCTAATGATAATTACTATTATAATTATTAATTTTAAACTGCGTCCCCATGAGATTTCATAAAATTAAATACTTGAATCTTACAGGTGGGATGGCTGATTGTACACCGAGCAGCGAGCTTCAACTATGACTATTCTTCCTCCTGCACAAGACCTTACAGATCCGGAAGGTCACACACACCTGTATCCATACCTTGTGACCTAAATAAGCAGAGTTACTGTAACCTGCCCGGATCTGGCTATCCCTGGCACGCCGTCAGGAGATTTGTACATGAGAACCAAGGCCTCATGCGACGTATGTACGGTGATCAACGACATATATCAGTGCTTAAAGCTGAAATTGAAACCAACGATATAGACTCCGAATACAATACGCCCGGTAGAGACTCTTATGCTAGGCATTCAAAAGATCATGATATTCTAAACACAAAATTATTATATTCTAAAAGACCCACTGGGCGTTCTAGTGAAGCATACACCGTACCTCATTTTCGGCCTGTTCAAACGACACCTACTTCAACGAAGTCAAAATTAGTGAAGGAAAAAGATAAACAAAATACCACACAAAAGAAAGAGGAAAATAAAACTATCATTGAGAAAACTTCCATCACAAAAGAAAACAATGTTAAAATAAAAGAGATAGAAGATAAATTTAAATTAGCTTCTTACAAAACATCATATCTCGAAGGCGAAATAACAATGAGTGACGAACCAAATAGTAATTTAGAAATGAACAAAATTGAACCAGAAATTATATCCCTCGAGGCAGCTATTAAGCAGAGTATTGAGACAAACAGCGTTTACCCAAATTACGGAATGGTTTCCAAAAATATTTCTACCATCACTTCAACATCCACTTCCACTACCAGTTCATCGACAACAGATGCTAAAATTCCTACCCTTGATACAACAACACCGGAGTATATTACTTTGCAAGATACAACATTAACAGAAGATTATGATGCAGATATTACAACTACCGATACTGAAGAAGAAAATGGTGGATGGAGACCGGTTGCTATTGATAAGCTGTCAACCCTATCCCCAACAATGCTTTTTTCTGAAAGTGTAAAAAATGAAAAATTCAGTAGTGATAGAATAGATATAAATGAAGGTGAAATCAAAAAAGTTGTACACTCAGGTCTTACACCGAGTGTACCAACAACCGGCAGCCACATGGAGGGACAGTTGTATCAAGATGTTGCTCAAGAAGAAGTAAAACCCATCGTCAAATTGAGAGGAGTGTAAGTATTTAAATAAAGTAAATATATTTTAATAATCCAATATTGCCAAATGTGGATACATTCTTTGCATCTGAGTCCGCTTGCTTTAGTAACATCAACAATAAAAAAATATTTCCTTTGCAACTAGATATAGAGGAAAAAATATAGCCACATCTCTAACAAACTTATGAATGTCTTTGGATTTAAAAAATTGTACTAGCGGCTCACACATCTTTCTATTTTTTAAATATTTGAGTTTTTCACTTAGAGAGCTGACTAAACTTATTAGGGTAGAGTGATATAGAAGTTAACTATTGAAATCACGAAAAGCTCACTTTTACAATCATATTGTAATGTCCTTAGACATAATAATAAAGATAAATTCAAACTCTGGCAAGTTATACAAACTATGTTAGACAGGTTAGACAATTCTAAATGTGAGTCAACAACTCAAATGGAAATAACATAATCTATCTTATGCTGGCCATAAAATGCCCAGCGGCGTGCAGTGGGCACAAGAACATGACTTTTATTTAAACACGTATTTGGGAAAAAAAAAAATTAAATATTTGTCTGGCAGAATATTATGAAATATTAAAATCTGAATAATATGTTAATTATTGTGATCGAAATATATCTCTTATTTCATTTTTTTTCAAAATATGTTAGGAAAAATTCATGCTTCTTGTTCTCACTGCACGCCCCTGAAAATACAGTACTGTAAAATGGCCAAGATTTTTTTTATTTTCAGTAATGCCTGCCCAGTGAAAGAGGAAGTTGTTGCTCCTTTTTGGGCAAACAACACACGAGGAGAGGTGCTTGCATTACTCAATTTATACCCATTTGAACAATACGTACATTGGGAAAAATGTACTAACGAACATAAACAAATGTTTTGTCGTGATGGATGCAGGTAACTTACCATGCCCAAAATTACACTTTAAACAAAATTACTTTTTCAAAACATATTTTTAAATTCATAAACCAATGCCACTAAAGTAGTAAAGAAATTCAAGGGAGACTGAAAACTTGTTTTATACTTATATGACCTAACTATTAGATAGAATATCACAAAAAAACATCATTAAAAAATTGGTGTCTGCTATTTTTGGCACTTTTGATTTGATTGTCCAATTATTTTGAGTGAAGTAAATTGTTCAAGGTTAAAACATACCTACCTAACATAAAAATATTCAAGATGCGAAAAAAAAAATTATGTTGCTTATTTTTGATTTTATAAATTACATAATAAACAATGTAATCAATTGACAGTGCGATTTTCATTAGTTTTCTTGTGAAACATTTATATTATATTATCCTTATTAATAGAATAACTTAATAAATAGAATCTAATAATGAAACATTGAAATAATAAAAATATATTTGAGTAACCACAGGTCGAAAATGAAAAAATGTAAATTTTCTCTCTCCAGTACAATGTTCCCAGTGTACTGAATATTGAATTCAATAATTGCTCTATAAAACACAATAAGTACTAATGCTTTATTTCAGGTGTGAGCAACAATACAGACTACATCGTCTTTTGGCATATGACCCAAACAATGAATGCCGAGGTATATTTTCTGACTGGTTTCGGTTTCCTTCTTGCTGCGTCTGCAAATGTTACGACATGCCGCTCGAGTTTCGTGTCACTTCCCGCAGCCCTCGCTCTATTGAACCGGATGTGGATGAAGCCGTAAAGAAGGAAATGTACAATCAAGCTGCATCAGATTGGTACACAATTAATGTCGAAGAATAGATATTCAGATGCCCAACTTATTTTGTGCTGTAATTAAAAATTTATTGATGTAAATAACATACCAGTGGTCAAGTCCATGCGAAACATTACCACTTTCTGCAAATCACAATGTGAAAGATACAAAACACACCCTCCACGAATGGGTGTGATTATGACGAGCTAAAAATCAAGCTCATTCAATCAAATATCGGAATAATTTAAATTACTCCTAAAATTACATAAGGCAATCCCAATTAATCCTTAAAAAAAGACCCTCAAACTTACTAAATTAAAGATGCCTTAACATTTTGAACAATCCATATACAACAGGTATAAAAGCAAAGGCAGCAATATCCATTTTAACAAATCAACCCCCAAATATGTGTCAGGTGACAAAATGGCCACAGAGTTGATGTTGATTTCAGACAGAAATCAACATCAACTCAGCACAGAAATAGCACAACCAGCCACATCCTACTATGTAAATAGCAAAAGCAGCAATGTGCACTATTTGGTAACAAACACAGCGACATTCATATTTAAAAGTTAAATACATATCGCACCCCCGCTCAAATAGTGTCACCACTCAAAATATGTTACGTTACCTACTACCTACGTGACACTGTTTATGTTTGGTATGTTTATAATTTTGGTTAATATTGAAATGACACTAGTGCCCTCTAGGGACAAACAATTGAACTATATGCACATGACACTTTCTGAGACGAGATTTTAAAGTATTGTGAGACTAAGGGCCGGTTTTTTCAAGTTGGATTAAAGTAAGCATTCTTTTAAAGCATAGATTTTTGCGCTCTTCACCAATCAGACGATCTGTTTTCGTGAATATCTGTGTTTTAAGCGAACGCTTACTTTAATACAACTTGAAACAACTAGCAATAATGGTACAATAAAATGGATTTTTTTTTTTGAGTTTTAAGCGGGGGTGAGATATTTATTTGTACGCGTATATTAAAGGAAAAAAATAGTTCTAATTATTTTTAAAAACTTATTTCCATTAAAATGTAGGTTTCGTATATTCCAGGAAAATTTCCTTTTCCAGGTTTTTTGTATTTATCTCAGAAACACCTCAATGGGATATTGCGTCTTTGCTTTTATACCTCTCATAATGGTGCATATATGTCCATAAAATAAAGTTTTCTTGCAAGCATATTATATTGAGTCAATATTGGACTGAGGATTGAAGATATCTATGTACATATGTATTATTGAATTTAAAAATTAATACCACTTTTTCACCGATAACATTAAACTTACAAATTTTTCAACATTGTAAATCTACAAACCAGGGTGAATAAAAAATTGTTAATATATTATAGAAATGTGATATGAAACGTTATGTAAATATTGAACTACTTACTGTACAGTAGAGCTATCATATAAATAATAATAATACTATATCCATTTCCATAAACGAAATGGTTTAAGCTATAATTTTAAGGACAATTGAATAGAGAGAAAATTGTACAAAGGCTAGTGATTGTGAATAACACACCATTGTTATAAAATTTTGTAACAAAAATAGTTTAGGTTGGACACATTTTTTGCAAAGAGAAATGTATACTACTCTTATTTTGTTGTAATTAACACTTTTTCCTAAATGTACAGCAATAAAACTTTTAATCAATGTGTTTTAATATGTTTTTGATATAAATATATGTAAATGCTAATGTTATTAATTTGTTACTTTATGAAATATGTTAACAGTCAATAATAAAAAACGTGTATTTGAACTGTGTATTTTACTGATAAAAAAAAAATGGTCCGGTGTCCCGATTTAGAAATACATATGTAGTATTCCAGACTTCCGATAAAATCTTAAATTATCCCTGTTAAAATTTTTAATTTTAAACTTCCGATAAAATGTTAAATTTTCCAATTTCCAACAAGACATTCATCCGTTTTCTGAACTAAGCAATGTTGATATTTCTGTATCTTGGCAGTTATTGTATAACACTGTGACGCAGTTTTTTTGACGTTTTATGTTTGACAGCTTTGAAATTAATGAATTCAATCAATTATAAAGCTCATTATTCGTAATTGTGAATAACTTAACACTTGTTTATGTTTTAGAGCTCTCTAATTGATTGAATTCATTAATTTCAAACATGCCAAACTACAATACAAAGATTGGCATAAAGATCTGACATCCCAATATTGCCATTTTCAGAATAGCACAGATTGAGTGGTATATTTTATTTCATAATAAAAATATTTTTCTATTGTCCATAAGATTTGAAAGGAACTTTTTAAATCTGACAACTCTGGTTAAAACATAATTAAATTTTAGGAAAACCATTTTTGAAAAAAAAAATTCAAAAATACTGTGCTTTCAAAATGTGGTAGTACCCACAACCCACCAAAATATATAGGCATGAACTAACATACATTTCTTGGTACACGGTCTGGTTCCAATACGTATGACTTGTTTAAAAAAATTACTATGAACTCTTTAAATAATTATGAAAACAAACTAAATTCTCTTAAAAAGTATAATTCTTAGTAAATAAGTCGAGCTTTATTACAAAAAGACATTTTTACTTGAAGACTGGGTTTGGAACGAAATTTTATAAAATTTAAAAAAAACTGTCTATTATATAAAATACTTTCAAAAAAAGTAACCCATAAAAACCAAGTTTTTACAATACTCCCTTTCTCATTTTCGGGTTTCGTGTCTACCATATGCGTTGGAATCTCCATACAACTTACTGATTTGTATGAAAAACCATTAAAAATTTGAAAAATCCAAAATAATACGATGATTATAATTTTTTTTTAATGAAAATTTGATAGATCTTCTTAATCATCGCCACGAGTCTACTTGCAAAGTTTCAGCTCGATTGGATCCCGGGAAAAGGGTTAAAAATCGATCCAAAGAAGCAAGCAGACGCCACGAGTTAATATTAAGGGAGTAAAAAAAGTAACCCATAAAAACCAAGTTTTTATTATACCCCCTTTCTCATTTACTAGTGGAAACTGGAAAGTTTGGCGCTTAATCTACGCGTTGGGCTTCAATCGAGCGACGCTACGAATGGGAGTAATAAAAAATTTCCAATAATCGAACATTATACTATAATCAGGTTCTGTGTCTACCAGACGCATTGAAATATTTTCATACAACTTAGTAAGTTGTGTGAAAAAACCAGTAAAAATTAGAAAAATCAAAAAAATTTTTTTTTAACGGAAATTCGATAGATCTTCTTAATCGTCGCCACGAGTCTGCTTGCAAAGTTTCAGCTTGATTAGATTACGGGAAAAGGATTAAAAATCAATCCAAAGTTTTTTCGTAAAGCAACCAAGCAAGAAGGCGCCAAGAGTCAATATAAAGTGATTAAAAAACTAACCCATAAAAACCAAGTTTTTACAATACTCCCTTGCTCATTTTCTGGTTTCGTGTCTACCATATGCGTCGGAATCTCCATACAACTTACTGATTTGTATGAAAACACCATTAAAAATTTGAAAAATCCAAAATTATACTATAATTATTTATTTTTTTTAACGAAAATTTGATAGATCTTCTTGATCGTCGCCACGAGTCTACTTGCAAAGTTTCAGCTCGATTGGATCATGGGAAAAGAGTTAAAAATCGATCCAAAGTTTTTTCGTCAAGCAAGCAGACGCCACGAGTTGATATAAAGGGAGTAAAAACTAACCCATAAAAACCAAGTTTTTATTTTACTCCCTTTCTTTGTAAATTAAGTTTACCATCATGCAATTAAATAATTGATTAACTGAAAATGAAACATGTCTAGACAAATATCTATGCCAAAAATCTCTAAAAATATATCTTTATTATTTGATTTCTTCCCAAAAAAACTGAAGTGTGCTGTCATCTGTGAACCAATTGTCATAAATTTTCGAAATTCGTAGTGAAGTACCTATTATACCTACCGACGGAGTAATCCAAATTTTAAATATTCCGTGACGTTATCAGGTCGCCGTTGGTAGTAATCAAACTTTTGTAATGATTCCAATTTGAAAAAATCCATTAAAATTTCTAAAAATCCAAAATTATACTATAATTATTAATTTTTTTGAAACATGTCTAGACCATAATAAATATTAGCAAGACAAGTTTATGGTTTTTAGCCGTGAGAATCATCCAAATGTGTGCCTTCAATTAAAGGGTGTCAACATTGAGAGAGTAAAACAGTTTAAGTATTTGGGCAGTATTATTACTGACAATCTGGACCCTGATACGGAGATCAAATGCAGAATAGAGACAGCCCGTGCATCTTTTAATAAGATGAAAAGTCTACTCTGTAATGACGACTTAAACTTGAAGCTCAGACAGAGGTTGATCAAATGCTATGTATGATCAGTTCTACTTTACGGTGTTGAAGCATGGACGCTGAAGGTGACTACTCTTAATTGCCTAGAGGCGTTCGAAATGTAGATACATCGTAAAATGTTAAGGATATCTTGGACTGACATGACTAGTAATGTTGAAGTTTTACGTAGAGCAAATACAAACAGACAGTTACGCAACATAGTAAAGCTCCATAAAATTTCATACTTTGGTCATATAATGAGAGGCGAAAAGTACTCCATCCTTCAGCTCGTCATGAAGGGGAAGATTGAGGGTCGCAGAGGGGTCGGAAGGAGGCGGCATTCCTGGCTTCGAAACATCCGTGAGTGGACCGAGATAAGAAGCGTGAAACTTTCTCTCAGATGATCGCCGACATCGGGGGGACCCGACAGGGCACATGAAGAAGAAGAAGAGTAAATTCTTTAACTGCAGTATAAATGTCTTAAATATATGCAAGGGGTGGCATTCTTCTGCTGTAATCCAATCCCCTCGCCTAAAGAAGGGGTTCAGTTCATCTCTGTACAATTTTATATTCTGTGATGTACCTTTCAAAAAAGACAGCATGAAAAGGCATCATTTTCACATTCATAATATTTTTTATAAACAGAGTTACATTCTGCAATGGTCAAGAACCTAAACCTAAAAAGGTCAAGATCTGGTCTAGTTTTAGGACTGGTAAGCAACAAAAACAAATTTAATTTAAAAACATGTACATTTTGTACGTAAAATTACAGGATATTTAAATTTTTTCAGTTTTGAGACTTCTCTACTCTCATAACAATTTCATTTTCAATCATGTACAATTTGATAGGACGTACATAGTACAACATTTATTATCTTTTAAATTGTATACTATTTTTTCATTATATAATAGAACCTATTTAAATGAGGTTTGTTAAAAAAAAGAAGACTTTTTATTTTTCTTGAAAAATATTTATTTATCCATCAATATCTATTTTGTCCCCTTCAAAATAATCCCCCTAGATATAATAAACTTGTTATAAGCGCTTTTTGGGAGGGCCTTGCGCTCTTCCAGCGATGTGGTCTTTATCTCTTCAATCATGGCAAAACTCAGTCCTTTCATGGGTATTTTCAGTTTTGCGAACAGGAAAAAGTCTCAGGAGGCCAAGTCTGGTGAATACGGTGGCTGAGGCATGATTACGGTGTTGTTTTTGGCAAAAAAATCAAGAACAAGCAACGATGTGTGAGCAGGTGCATTATCGTGATGCAAAAGCCATGAATTGTTTTGCACAAATCTGGGCGTTTTCTTCATATTGCTTCACGCAAACGGCGCATAACTTCAAAGTAATATTCCATATTGACTGTACGACCTTCTTGCAAGAACTCACGATGCACCACACCATTGTAATCGAAGAAAACAGGAGCAAAACCTTCACATTTGTCCGAACTTTTTTCGGTCTTGGCTCTTCCATTAGGATGATTGGACTTTAGTATTTTGACCATGTTTTTTCACCAGTTATGACCCTTTTGAGCAAATCCAGATTGTCATTGATGTCATTTAGCAGATCCTGAGCTATGCTCATGCAACGATTTCTTTGGTCAAAATTTAGCAATTTTGGAACAAACTTTGTTACTACACGTTTCATGCTCAAAACATCTGAAAAAATTGCATGGTATGAGCCAACCGATATTCCGACATCCTCAGCAACTTCTCTAATAGTGATCTGATGATTCTCCATAACAAGTTTCATCACTGTTTCAACGTTTTCATCGGTTGTTGAAATGCTGGGGCATCCAGGGTGGGCATCGTCATTAACATCTTCTTGGCCTTCTGTGAAGAGCTTGTACCACTTGTAAAAATTTTTTTTACCCAAAGTAGACTCGCCAAATGCTAGTCAACAAACGCACTTAATTTTAAATTTTCACACAAAATTTAATACAGATCCTTTGATCAAAAAATCGCCAAGCACACCAAACACATCCAACCTTTATACAGTTAAACCCCTTTAATTCGAACCCCGATAATTCGAAATTCGCCATAATTCGAAATTTTTAAAACTTGTAAGTCCGAAATTGTGAATTTCATAGTAAATTAACCCCGATAATTCGAAAACCCCGGTAATTCGTAATTCGAAATATTTTCTAGCCCCTTGCGCTGCAAATCAATACATTTTAGTTCGCGTAATTCGACATTTTTTTGAAATTTGACAAAATTGAAAAAATATTTCGAGTTTTTTCGCAAGTGAGAACAACAAATATGTCAATATCGCGATCTTTGTATTAGCATAATAAACATTGCGTTTTCAATATTATTTCTCTATATATATGAAATATGAAAAATAGACATTTTTCACAAAATTAATGACTTTTTCATGAGTTTTATGATTCTTGGCATATTTCGCAATCAATTCACGGTACCTTATGGAATGCCCTTTTCTATACATGTTGTGTCGCGATCCCTAAAATTGGAGAATCCTGTGTATGCTTTCTTGCTGCCTTGATACGCGCGGATAGTTTAGTTTGCGGCGTTTGCGCTAATCCTAAACATGTTTTAAATTGTTTTTCATGTTTTTAAATTTGTCTTTAGTTTGATTTTTTTTCTAATCACTGTGTTTGTGTTATTAAAATGTTTAATTTTCTTTGTAAGATGTTATTAGTGACTTATCTTCACGTATTTATTGACATTTGTATTTCTAGTAACCGTGCATTGCTGATTTGAGGTGGAAAAAAGTTAAACTCGTGTGAAGATTGAAGAAGCGTTCCATAAATTCATCTATATCTAAAAAAATTTGATTATGGCCATCCATCCATCGAAAAAAAAGTTTTTTCGCAAGTGAGAACAGCAAACATGTCAAAATGCCGCGATCTTTGCATTAACATAATAAATATTGCATTTTCAAAGTGATTTCTTTAAATATAAACATAAATATAACAAAATTAACGGTTTTTCAAGAGTTTCACGATTTTTGTCAAATTTCGCAATCGCACTGCGATTCTTTTTTGTACCTAAAATTTCGAATTAACGGGGGCCCCTATAATTCAAAATTTATTTTTTGTGTCCCTTGAATTTCAAATTAACGAGGTTTTACTGTATCTGTAAAAAAGAAAACTAAAAATGCAAAATATCTGATAATATCAACATATGTTGGGAACATGTGTACTAACATAACAAAAAAAAAATTCGAAAATCGAATATACGTAGCCCGTGAAATTTGTAAAGTCACCTTTCTTTTTGAACAAACCTCGTGTACCCTTACATGATGAAATTATATATTTTTTTTATCACATTAAGGACATTCCAGTTGAGCCGTATTGGACACAACCTCTGTAAGATATGAATAAAACTATTGAGTATGAATTTGTAAAAAACATCAACATTTTCATCTCAGGAGTTCTCTAATTTTTCTAACCAATAAAAAAAAATTATAACACTAAGATTTCCCTTTATGGATTTAGGCCGCGAAGTTAAATTTTCTTAAGTCATCAAAATTCTCAAAGTTTATTCTCACAATGGCAAAAAACCTGTGCATATTTGTCCTTCTGCCTTCTCTGAACATTATGAATGCTTGCGCGCTATGCCTTATTATTTACTTGGACCATATCATATTCAAATTCAATGAAAAACTTACAAGATACATGTAATAAAACTGAAAATGGGTAGGGAAATAAGGAAAGAAAACAAATTGGATAGTTATGTGCATAATTTATTGGATGGTTGTTCATCACCTGTTGAGAACAAACTGAAGCTCACAATTATCACTTTTCTCTTTATTGTGTGTATATATTTAAAACTGTTGTATACCTACTTTATACTTGAAATACATGCCATAGATCTACACAAACATTGCTTTGTTACAATGATATAATATAAAAAATATTTACTTCTTTTAAAATCATTTCTATTGTCGATTTGATATTTTTGTTTATTGACAAGGGTCTAAATATTATTTACAAATATATATATCAGCAAACTGATATGTTCATTAGTCGTCATAATTTTAATATTGCCGTACCTAATCTATGATTATTATGCAGTCTAATTAACATATTAAAGAACTTTGGTCAAATATACCTATACCGTAAATATATGTGATGAGAATTCTTATATTATATGTTGCAAATATTCTCAAATTATAGTGATAAATAATTTAACTTTGTTTCATTTATAGTCTATTTAATCTGCATATTATAATCAGGAGAAAATTGAGCCACAAAACCTGATATTTCATTGCACAATGCAGCAGTAGAACCGATTCAGACAAAGAAAGTACATATATAATTTGATAGAAAATTAAAGAGTATCATTTATATTTAAAAAAATCAATAATGTTAAAATAAACTTTTCAAATGAACATAAATAAATATTTCAATAACTATCAGATCATTATAACATTCTAAAATATATTAAAAGCATTAAAAAATTTATAACATTTTACAACACTCCATATATTTTTATAAAGATTTCCAAAGACCCTTAATGAGGCCCATGGACGGTGACTTGCGCGACGGGCGTGGCCTTTCTCTGTCATCAAAAGACATTCGGAATCCAGTGAGGATTTTGTCCTTGAGACTAAATCTGGAAGAGGACGGTCTTAACAAAAACTGTTTTAAATCATTAGTAAAACTTTTCCCTGTGTAATTTGGACTTTTGAGTTCTCTATCTTCTACGAAGGAGACGGACTTTACAGAATGGACGGACCCTCTCCTGCGCTCTGACGAACAGCTTCTGTCTCTTCCCTCGTCAGAGCTCTGGGCGGAGGAAGGTGTCCACACAACACCGCTTGGTACGCATCCACAGGACAACACACTTTCACTTTTCCTATTCACTTTACATTTGGAACAACAAATTTCACAATGCAATTCTTTATCGTAACGTTTTGACAAACTTTTGGTTTTATGCCTCATAAAATTAGTCACACTGTCCTCACTATATACACAATCATTATTAGCCAATTTATCAAATAATACATTATTTCTGTCCGCAGACTTCGATATCATTCTTTTGGCGCTCTTATTTCTCGTAACTTTGCGCCTGTACTTGAGATTTATTTCTGCCAATTTGGAGAGTTGTTTCAAAAATTCGTAATCAATTTCCAAATATTTAGCATCAGGTTCTGAGTAGTACCCTAGATACTTCTCGGGGGTGGATGGAATTAACTCTTGGACATTTTTTTTCTTAATAACCTTAGAGGTGCGGCGATGTCCGGGGTCCGAATGGTACACGGCGTCCGGATCAGAGTACTGCGGCTCGGGAGAACAAGGGTGGCAGAAGGTGACGGATTTAGTTGGAGGGCGCGGCGTGGGGGGCAGGGGTCAGGCCTGGGGGGAGGGCACCCACAAAGCCTTCCCCTGCTCCTCATCTACAGCGGCCTTCAGCTGAGTGCACATGTAGGCAATATTCACTCCCGCGGGTATTACAGCTGTAAATCAATAAATCATCTATAGGACAAGTATAATTAATGACTTCAAAATAAAAAAATATTATAATTTCTGTTAAAACTGAATAATTTTGAAACATAATAATAATTTGTTCATTTACGCAAACAAATATCTACAAAGCCCCACATCCACCCCACTAGGTAAACACATTCAGTCTACGTCATTTATTGTCATTCTTCAACATTTCGAGGGATTGAATTTAAATGTCGTAAAAGTATAAGAATTTAAAGGTAAGGTGTAAAATGATATGATGATCACACTTTTGGCATGTGATTTTTAATAAAAATTTCCGAGATTTAAATAAATATATTCATTGTGCTTTATTACTGTAACTGTATACTTGCGATTCAACAGAAAACAATAACATTTTTTTCAACAGCAGTCAAAATAATGGTATGTCAAATAAGATTAATGACTGACAATTTTTTTATTTCAATTCTTTAATTTTTTAATTAATTATATATGTATTTAAATTTTATCAATTCTGGCATTATAAATCAATATTTTTTTTTATAATTTATTTATTTTTTGTTTTCACATTTATAGATGACAACATTTTAGTGTTTACAAAAATATGTATCATCGGCTGACTGAGAAGTTTACTAGTGCAAACCTGAGCAATTTAAGTAATGTGCCTCAGTTTATGAGAGACAGGTTATTCAGGAGTGATAATTAGTGCAAATTACAAAATTGGATAAAAAGTCCAGCAAAGAAACATTTAGTGAGAATTTAAGAACAGTGCTCCAATTAAACTTGTGTTTAGCGACTTTGTGAAATAAAATAGTTTTTAGTGTTTCATTTCCCTCCCACAGCCACGATCCGGTGACAATATGTTTAACTTTACTTCTTAAACTGAAAATTTTTTCAACTGTTTTTGACACATTAAAATTATAAATAACGATGAGACAAGTCCACGCAAATTGGAGTGTAGATATTTAAAAAATATTCACATACATACATTAACAAATATCCTAGTGATTATTCTCACCTGATACATATTGTCTGAATTCCGTCTCCATCTTCAAAGAATGTTCGTACATTTCCTTGATGGCTTTACCGGACACTTTTTCAAGGGACGAATGCTTATCTTTTACTTCTTTTATTTGCTTTGTAGATTTGAATTTTATCTGCAGAACAATGGGATAAATCTGCTGCTTGTGGAGCTTCTCGATTGAGGCCACACTTACATCCAAGATACAGTGCATTCCCTGGAAACAAATATTTACATGTTTTAAAAGAGCATATTATATAGAAATAAATATGGATTATTACAGCAATAGATAGATAATGATCAATAGATTTGTTCAACTTTTTTCACTTATTTTTAGGACTTTTTGAATTTTTTTTTTGTTGCTGGCATTGACAAAAATAGAAAAAGGTGATAACCGGTCGTGTGCCGGCCGTACGTAATGCGGAATGTACCCTGTCTGCTGCGCAATTTCGCGCATGATCGCTGTTTTTAGACACTTTTTGTGATGATTATATTCATGTAAAAATCAACAAAAATCACTAAGAAATTGCAGTTTCTGGTTTCTCAATATACAGACTTCAATAATTACTTATATTTCAATAATTACTTGTACAATAATTACTTATTCATTAATTATGGAAATAAGTAACGAAATTTACTGTCAGAAATGTTTATCAAATAAAACCATAAGATATTGTATTTCAATATTTTCATTCTAAATATATCAAAGAATATAAAAATACTTAATTTTAACACTTTTTTATTAAAAAAAAACACTTTTTTAACTGATAAATAACACAATTGATGCGCGGTTCGAAGACGGCATTTGGAATGATTTTTGTACGGTTTACGCGGCAAATGAGGTTACTTGATAAATAGAACTCGTTCATTAATTCATTCAAAAACTTGAGATAAAAACAAAGAATAAGCTTTAAAAACCCGTAAACGCAGGTAAAATAGACTAAATTCGCATACATGTCTAGGGAGCAGATCTGCGCTCCGACACATGGAGGATACAAAGGTTTTCGCGCAGATCTGCGCTCCGGCACCCGACCGGTTAAACAATCTTAACGATTCATCTAGACGCAAGATCGCACGAGCCATAACTTTTTAAACATTCTTAAATGTTACACAACACTTCAAATAATCATTAGTATCTTGGTATGTAAAACCACATGTATACTGTGTATGTAAATGTGACAAAATGCGGGTTACTTCTGTGTAAGTTTCTTTAAAGAAGGAAAGTATAAAATAAATTTTATGAATATCAAAATTGGGTCAAACCTTATCACAAGTGTCCTTGATGTTCTGCAGAGAGACACACTCCAAGTAGTTCCCCCTCATCCGTGGCTCCAGATATTTGCCCAGAGCCAGCGCCCGCTCCAGAGATGAGCCTGTTAGTTGCACGGGCTCCGGAGCTGCCCGGCAGAACTCATTGGGAAAGTCAGTCACCACCTTCTCCACAACGCACTCCCATAAGGGGCCTATTACCACCACGGGTCGATGAGATGGATCTAAGCAAAAAATTTAACTTAAATGCTACTGACACAGTATTATTATTGGCAATTATTAAATACAATCCCTATCAAATCTTATTATTAGATATGGAAAACACTTTGGCAGATTGATTGCATTCAAGGCTATGAAAGTTGATTTTAGAATTAATCTGTAAGTATACATCTTATTTTCATTATGATTTTCTAAATAGATTAGAGCTTATCTATGCAAAGAATATAATGATTCAAATGCATGTTTGTTCGCACAGATATTTCTTTCAGCTCTCATGCAATGATATTTCATACAATGAATTTTCTAAACATGGTTTTAAAAATTTCTTTAATTCATAATTGCGATTGTAAACTTATGTTCTCAACGTCATATTGATAAAATCTCTAAAAAGTTGGTATGAAAATGTTAGATTTGATACTAAGCGTGGCAAAATATTTTAGGAACCTCAACTACGTATCATTTTTGAGGAGTCGGGTTGAGTACAAATCGACTGTGTGGTCACCGTACTACAATGTGCCCTCTCATACAATAGAAAGAGTACAAAAGAAATTTTTGAGATTTGTCAATTATACATTAATGATATCGAGGGGTGAATTAATTACGAGTCTCGGTTAAGGCTGGACATTCACTTTGTGGGTTTGAAATTCAAGATATTCCATGATTCGAGCGTGCTCTTTCAAAACGAGACTAAAACTTAATTTAAATCCAAGATCGGATAAACATTGGGGTTTCATTATATTTGACATGTTTATTGCCAGAGTAAAAATTTATAATGAAAAGAAACAACGACATAATTATTGTCGATTTCAATGTCGACGTGCCGATACTAAAATATACAGAAACATCCGGGAACAGCCGATGTCCGACTGCACATGTCAAAATGCTTACATATATTTGAGTCGAATTCTTATTATTTTTTGTCTAGTTCTAATTCAAAAAACACATTAATATTTCCGCAATTCTTTTTAAATCATTTCATTCAATGCATTTCTCGTAATGACTATCAAAAAATGACATGGTACATGTCCAAACGCATGCACAGCATGTAGAAAGACTCGCGACATATGAGTAAGGTCCGAGACCGCCAAATCGGATAATAATTAAAAAAATAACACATATCGGTAGTCAGATGGCAGAAGAGATGATCTGCAATTTTTTCTGTTTTTAAGTTTTCAAGTTCTTAAAATAAGCTTGTCTTTAATTTGGCAAAATGACACACCTGTCACTAGTGATAGTATTTTAACAGGTGACACACTATATGTTATTTGAGATTTGTATCTGATTGCGTCGATGTTTGGCAACTGATTTTTTTCAATTCGACAGGCAACTATCTGTACAAGACAACAATTATATCTTAGTTATAAATCAACAATATAATCAGATACAAATCTGTACCGAAAATAACCACTTAAAATAACGGTTTAACCATCACTAACATATCGACGGTGGAAAGGAAAAAATGACCAAGCGACAATTTGGCCAAAATTGAGTTATATATATACAGTCGAACTCGGTTATAAGGAACGCGACGGGACCGACTAAATTTGCTCCTTATAGCCGGGACTCCTTATATCCGGGATTCACTTTTTACACAAATTTTTTTGATTGTGTGATGTTATTTTCAAGAGCAGCTAAATAAACATCCTTATCTTTCCAGAGCGATGAAACTGTAGAAGTCTACATTTGTGAAAACTTTTTACAAACTTTTTGACGCTGATAATTTCGACTTTTTCGCGAACCTAGAGACACTTTCGTTTGTTAGTGAACATGTTTCCGATAGAACAATTTGCGTTTAACTACTTAGGCTTTTAAATGCTAATACAGTTAACTGCATAAAATAAACCGTCACCATAAAGATTTTGGAAACCCCCAATAATCGGAGTTATATGACCAGTATTCTTGACCTTCAGTAAACTATTGCTTGCCTGCGCACGTGGGATTTTCGGACACAAGTTTGTGTACATCATAAAATGAACCCTAATTAAGTGCGAGCCGCTTTAAAAGCAAAGTAAAAAAGTTCATTTTTACGAGTACTTATTTGTCTTTTTTTCTGTAACCCAAGCATATATGTTTGCAGTTTCTAAAATTTGCTCCGTATATCCGGGAATCGCGCTCCTTATAGCCGAGACCGATTGTACGGAAATATGCGCAAATCAAAATGAATTCACAGTTTTACTCATTATAGCTGGGATCTCCTTATATCCGAGCTCGTAAAACCGAGTTCGACCGTATATCAACGGTGGAAAGGAAAAAATGACCTAGTGACAATTTGGCCAAAATTAAGTTATATATAAATCAATTTCGGCCATATTTTCGCTGGTCATTTTTTCCTTTCCACCGTCGATATATATGTATATAACTCAATTTCAGCCAAATTGTCGCTTGGTCATTTTTTCCTTTCCACCGTCGATATTAATGTGAAGAAACGGCTTAGCCAAAAGATATGAGCATTTTTGTATCATGGGAACTTAGCGAAAACGATAAACAATACTTTATAAAATAAGGAGGAAAGTTAGTGAGATGAAATATGCTGATTTACTTTTTATACAAATATTTATATAAGTATATTACTTTTATATAAGAACAAAGGTTCTATTTATGTTATTGTCCTAAAAAAATGGAGTCTAGCATATACATTCTAATGTATGTAAACGAATAGTAAAAATACCGAAGCACTATCTTTAAGGCTGGACAGCCGTTTGGTAAACACGAGAATCTGTCAAATTACGTGGATAGATCATGTACTTTCAAGCCGTGCCTGAGATGTCATCTGAGCGTAAATCGAATAAAACTTGCACTTTCGTCACATATTTATGGTTATGTTGCTAAAACGGTAAGGTTTTGATAGAAAGAGATGGTCATATATTCTTCGCTTTCGTCGGCGTCAGGCATCCTCACAGTACAAGTACTTCAACTGTCAAAATATTTACTTATTTAACTTTTGACAAATGATCTTATATTATTTGAGTCGATTTATTATTTTCCGTAAATAATTTAAGAATCATATTAATAATTCTGAACTCCTTTTTAAATCAATGCATATCGTAATATGACAATACAAAACAATTACCTAGCCCCACGTGCGTACTGCGTATATCAAAATGTATTATTTAAACTTTCGACAAATTCCTGTATTTTATTTACGTCCAATTATTACTTACTGTATAGAATTTAAAAAACATATTAATAATTCTGAAATACTTTTCAAATCTTAATGTATACTGTAATATAAACGAAAAATAATTATGCCAACGCGCATGCCCATGGCGCGTACAGTGCGTATTTTGACTTATCTAAATGAGATTCTGGACTTTGTCGTTGAAATTGGGCTAACAGTGAAACTGACATGTGACGCATGTTCAAAGTGTAAAAAGGATGAAACCGTTCGAAAATCCATATAAAACCTTAATATATGGGAGATATCAATTGCTTTTGAGCGTATTATATAATAATAATTCATATAAATGTCAAATTTGGCGTAGAAGTATGTTTAATAGTGAAATAAATGACGAGGAATATTCGGCCGCATAAACATGTCTGACCTCTGCCACGGCCAGACGACATATGAGACGTATAGGATGTCGTTTTTCATACTTTAGAATTTTTATTTTAAAATAATAATTAACGTGTTTTTAATAAAAAATGTAGCTTTTTAATAGTGAATGAAGACTCAAAGTGCGAATATAGATACAATATATCGTTTGAAATCATATTTTTGTATGATTAAACAAGATTTGAAAATCAACAAAATTAATGTTTGAAACATTATAACATTATAAATATAAAATATTTCTTAATTTCCTACGTACGGATTCTAGATAATTAAGTAAACTTTATACGTATAAAAAAACATATTATGCTTACATACAAATATTTAACACACGTCTCTTTGCCGTAGAACATTAAAAACATTTTTTTTGCCGCGGCCTGCGGATTAATGCCTATATTTTCCTAATTATTGTAAATAATGTTCAGTTTATTACTTTTATATAAGAACAAAGGTTCTATCTAAGTTATTGCCCAAAAAAAAAATGCAATCTATCATATAAATTCTGATATAAATGAATAATAAAAACCCACATTTTCGTAAAAAACACCGAAATATGTATTTGCAGTGAATGTACCGCCTTAACCATATCACTGGATTAGGGAATTCGATTGTGGCCGTCATTTGCCCATAGACGAATTTAAAGGAGGTTGCCCAAAATCGTTTGTTGTGCCAGAAAACATTGATGCTGTGCGCTAGCTAATAATGCAAGATCGTCATTTGACACACCATGAGATTGAGTCATCCCTGAGCATTAGTATGACAAGTATACACAAGATTTTACGTGAACATTTAGCTGTGAAAAAGATTTGTGTTCGTTGGATACCGTATACGCTCAAAAAAGGCTCATGTCGATTGGTGCAAAGAAATGCCCAAAAAATATAATCGTGGTACATAACATTTACACAGGTGATGAATCTTGGATCTATGCATACGAGCTCGAAAGAAACCCAACAAAAGTTGTTCGCGCAAAAAACATTTTGAAGCAAATGGTCGCCTGTTTTTAGTATAAATGCGCATGTGGCTATAGTAAAATGATCAATTCTGAATGGTACACAAGCACTTGTTTGCCACAAGTCTTTGGAGAAATAGGAAAATTCAACTGTAACTAGCAGGGGCATGCCGGTGAGAACAAGAAGCATGACTTTTTCCTAAGCATATATTAAAAAAAACAAATAAGAAATATATAACTTGAATCCCTCAAAATGTTCTTGTGTAGTTTTCACACGCAAAAAGAAAATAATATCATTTAACTATATACTAAAAGGAGAAAAATTAGAAACAGCCACATCAATCAGAGATTTAGGGGTGATCAATGATAGAAAATTATTATATGATGAACATATCGATTCTATTATAAGTAAGGCTTATAGGGCTTTAGGTTTTATCATGAGAATGTCTAAAGATTTTAAGTGTGTAAATACATTGAAAGTACTTTACTGCACTTTTGTCAGAAGCAAACTCGAGTATGCAACGCAAGTATGGAACCCCCAGTATATGATCTATGTAAATCGCTTGGAACAAATTCAAAAAAAATTTATTCGCTTTCTCAACTACAAATTCAATTGCGTTTCTGACGATTATGACAGTTCATGCAAAAAATATCACATCCTACCATTATACAAACGTTATGAAATAGGTGATTTGATGTACCTACTAAAAATTGTATCAGGCAACGTCGACTGTCCTGAACTATTAAATAGACTAAAGCCATGTATTCACTAGGGGACAAATTGTCCCCCAACAGCACGCGCGGCATAGAGTCTACGTGACGTTGCAACGTCGTGCACTGTTCCGCGACCTCGCGCACGACATAGCGCGGCATTTCTACGTGCCGTGGCAACGTTGCCATGCGCACGGTACCCGAGCGTACTCACTGCAACATTCCGCGGAGCGTCAGTACCACGTGGTATGTTTACAAGTGAATACGCATGCGCTGTATCTGTCAAGATGACAATGCGGGGAAACGAAATCGTTCTTGAACGCTGTATCGATCGAAGATCGCATAGAATGTCCGTCCTTCTTTCTCTTTGCAGTAAATAATTTCGCATTCTCCCCTTTTTTCTCCTATTACTTTTCGATAAACTCATTAACATAAACAGATACGCGGCTATCATCATAACCTCATAGGGCGATATATTTCCGCGAAGTCTGGAAAACAATAATTATTTGCAAAAAGGACCTTGTTTTTAATAATATTCAATTTACTACAGTAAAACCTCGTTAATTTGAAATTGCGACCCAAAAAAACATTTCGAATTGCGCGGAACCCCGTTTTCGCCAAATGAGATACCGCAGCTGTCATCGTAACATAACTGTCATCGGGTGACATTTCCGCGACAAGATATGCGAGTCCCGGTGTGTACACGTCAAATGACCGCGTCATTGTCCCCGAAACATGAGCGTAGATGTAGATGCGACATGCCGAGCGGAATGTTTCGCGATTTGTCCCCTAGTGAATACATGGCTTAAAATTCCATGTTCCCTGTAGATCTCGTAGACACAACCCAGTCTTTCACATTGATTTTACCTTATCCAACTATCGTCGTAATTCATATTTCTTGAGATTATGCGATGCATTCAATAAACTGATAAGATTATTGGATATTGATCTGTTCGAGTGCAGCCACACAAGATTAAGAAAAAATTTGAGTGCTGAATTTTTTTCCACGTAATAATTAAGTTCATTTTTCTTTTGTTTAAATTTTTTATTCTTTCTTTCTGTATAATTTTTAATATGCCTTAGTCATTCATAAATATTTATCATTACTGACACATTTCTAAATGTGGAGACCTGTAATTGGCCATCTATATTGTATCAATGTTTTCTATGCTTTTTTTTTTGTGCTGTTGGTCTTCCATGAACATTCAATAAATAAATAAATAAAAATAAAAATCTTGTACTATTCCTATCACAGTAATTAACATATTATTCAGATTTCATAATATTCTGCCAGATATATATTTGATTTTGATTTTTTTTCCAAACATATGTTTAAATAAAAGTAATGCTTCTTGTTCTCACTGCACGCCCCTGGTAACTGGTATTTAGTGTGATTTCAAAGTGTATTCTCTGTAATTGAATAGAAACATGATATATTATGGTGTACAGAATTAAACTTACAGTGCAATCGCTCCACTCTCTGGTACGAACAGAGCGGGAATTCCTCATTCAGATTACCCGAATCACTCCACCAGCCTAAATTGGTGTTGGAGAAGGAGGCCAACTCCTTGGGATCACGGTGCTTCTTGCGTTTGAAGAAGGACCTGCGCGCTGCTGTGAGTCCTCGCCTGCTTTGCGTGCCCTCTGTGCCTTCTAGCGACCCCACAGAGCGCCTAAGGAGTTCTTCCACCCTGGAAAACATAATCACACAGCATCAAATCTAAATGTTCAATTTTATATTTGCCTCGATAAAAAATTTAATCTAAAGAAGAAAAGTAACCATAGTAGAAATAGTGTCGATTACTAGCTAATACGCACTAGGAGGAATGTTGTGGATGCATATTTTTTAACATCCGCGGATACAGATGCGGATGAAAATTTTTTGTGGCTCACATCCGCGGATGTGGATCTCAAGTTCTTTTAAGAGATACCTAGTTAAATTACATGTATAAATGAAATATGGTAATTTTTTAATATTCTATAATATTCAAATTTTTAGTACTTAAATTTAAAAATTGGTACATTATATTTAATAAAAAGTAATGTTGCTGCCTTTTCAGGCTCCAGACTGTTTCTCAAAGGTTCGTATATTAATCCCGCGCCAGTAAATAATTGTTCACTAGGAACAATGGCTGGTGGAGATGATAAGTGCTATTCCAGATGATATTTTTAAACCACCTTGATTAACGCTCCACCATTTGAGCGGACTTTCTGAAATTTTTAAGCCATGTATTCACTAGGGGACAAATTATCTCTCAACATCACGCGCGGCATAGAGTCTACGTGATTTTGCAATGTCGCGCACAACATAGCGGGGCATTTCTACGTGCCGCGGAAAAGTTGCCATGCGCACGGTACTCGAGCGAGCTCACAGGGACATCGGACTGCGCGTCAGTATCACGTGGTATGTTTACAAGTGATGTATACAATGCGCTGTATCTGTCAAGTGACATTAATGTGAGGAAACGAAATTATTGTTCTCCAACTCATCACTCTACAATTTTGTGTGACACTTCAAACCGTGAATATAAAAATAAAATGATGTGAGGGCCCACAGCGTTACTTAATATTGTCTTGTTTGAATATGGAAGGCCCGATTATTTGTAATAAATTGTCAAAACCAGTTGTTGTCATTCGAGTGAAATTGACAAAAGATCTGTCACATATTCGAAGATCGTATAGAATATCCAACCTTCTTTCTCTTTGCAGTAAATAATTTCGCACCCACCACCTTTTTCTCCTCTTACGTTTCGATAAACTCGTTAAAATAAATAGATACGCAGCTGTCATCATAACCTCATCGGGCGACAAGTGTAAATGATGCGCAGCTGTCATCATAACCTCATCGGGTGACATTTCCGCGACAAGTGATATGTGAGTCCCGGTGTGTACACGTCAAATGACCACGTCATTGTCCCCGAAACATGAGCGTAGATGTTTCGCAATTTGTCCCCTAGTGAATACATGGCTTTATTGCGATATGAGAGCAATTCCTTCTTGAGAACAGCATCGGGGGTGTCAAGTGTTTCTTCACTTGATTCAAGCAAGTCTTACTGACCGTACCGGACGCCCCTGGGTGTTCCGAATCTTTTTGCAGGGAATCTCACATTCTCATTTTTTTCGCTTTTTCGAAATATTTCTCGTCTTCAATATTTCATCTTTAATCTTTTCCTCGGTTACTGGTTTGAAAAATTTGTACTTATAGAGAGGGTCTAAGTATGTGGATATGGCATATAAATTGTTCTCTTCCAAAGTAGAAAATTTAGCTGAAACTTCAGTTTTCAGAGTCATGACCGCCAACCGAATTGGATCAGAATTCTGTGTTTTTGGTCATTATTATTATTTTTTAATAAGCATTATTTTTTTCATAAGCATTTGAATTATTGGAATCACTGATGATATAATGGTCTGAGAGCTGTTTAGTTTCCGTGTAGCTTCTTCAAAAAGATTCAACAGGTCAACACAGCATTTTATGATTTTCCACTCTTCTGGCGAAAATGAGTCAATGTCACTGTCGTTAATATAAAGTCTCAACGCATTTTTTACCTTTAAAAAATGCTCAAACGTGTAAAATGTATTGTTCCATCACGTAAGCACCCCATTCGCATCCGAAAAACCTCCACATTGATTATTGCGGATGGATGTCTAAATCAATGCGGAAGTTCCGCAATTACGGATGCGGATGCGAACATTTGCAAAATCCCTAATACAGACAGGTACTGAGAATAGTTAATGTGATCCTATTTTTAATTTATTTATTTTAAAGAAACATATTAATAGATTGTTAATGACCCTAACAGGTAGTTCTTTTTCCAAATTTAAAATTACGAAAAGAGAAAGAGTACTTAAAATAAAAACTCACTTAAACTTGCTAGGTATTGTTCCCCACTGCTGCTTATTCCCCTTGTGATCTAGTTGCCAAGCTCTCCACAAACCAGGTGCTCCGTTAAACAGGGTATTGTCTACAAAGATTACTTCATCTCTCCTGAACCACAAGGAATAGGCATCAAACTGTGGATCCACCCCGCTGGATCCCAGATCAGCACTTCTATCAAAACCAGCTCTGACGAAAAAAGCATCCCCAGGTTTGTCCTTTATATCATGATACCTTTGAAGATCATGTCTTGCTAGAACACTTACCTGAAGAAAAATTAAAATAATGACAATTCTAATTAGAAAGTGCCAATGCACGGTGGTCCCGTAGTAGGTCACAGGGCTTGAATCACGATCTTTGAATTAGACCACGATTCCTCGTCACATTACTCACTATTAGTGACACTACTTAAATGTATAAAAGGAATTGCAATCAGGTAATTTCTATAATTGTTTTTGTGCATCCGAAGTGAACGCATCGCACGTGCCCGCTCATACTGTTATCATTAAGTGCTAATTAGTGGGTACGTAACTTGTGTTTTTTCAAGAATCTATTGTTTGTGACTTATTGAATCGTGATGGATATTCAAGTTGAAGGTATGTATGATTTGTTTTATGTATTTTAATTTAAAATTTATTGTTGTTTAAGTTTTTATAATCATGTTACGACAAAGCATTTAATACAACCATTTTTTAATTTCTTTATTGAGGCTTTTAAATAAATATAAATGCATAATTTTTATACGAAAATATAGGTTAATGTGTATTTTTTTTCGAATTATTAAGAATTTAGCTGCGATCATCTGCGACTGTGCCTGTGAGTTGACCGGAAACGGAAATCAGGCGGATGCTTGTAGCAGCATATTCCTGGTACAACTTGCCTTCTTCTGTTCATAAAGTACTAATTCATGGGTCGGAAGTAATAGAATATTCATTTGAGCTTTCAGAAGACGCTGCTGAATCTTGTAATAAATTAGTTAAGCTAAATTTTTTGAGCTTTCAGAAGATGCTGCTGAATCTTGTAATTAATTTGTTAAGCTAAATTTTTTAATAGTTAAGTTAAATTAGAAAATTACCACGAAAGAAGAATTTTGTATTATCAGCAGAAGTGTTAAAATTATTATCGATTTAAAAATTAGTGTTACTATTTGTGTTAAATATTGATTATTGTTTATGATTTTCTTATCTACTTCATGTTTAAATAAGTAGTAAGAAAAATCACAAAAAATTCAGAAAATCTCTGGCCCTAGCTTCTATTTTATCTATGTTTTTTTGGCCCTAGACAGGTTAAGAATAATTCTGTCTGGAATACCCGCGTTAGAAAATTATCATTAGTGCAAAATCATAAATTGTTATCAAGAATATCACATTTATATCAAGTTGTAAATCTATCCTCATCTTTATATGTATTACTTGTCATTAGTCTTTAAACAGAAAAGTTTCTTAAAATCACGCAGAAAATCCAAAAACCTTAATCAATTCTTAAAATTATAATACAAATACAAGTTGTTGAATGTAAAATATTTAAATTGATAATGCCCTCATAAGGCGAAATGCATCTCAGAAAATTAAAAAAGGTAGAACTTAAAATACAATTGTTTTTATTTCCATATGTGTTATTTTTTCTTTTTTTTTCAATGTAATCGAGTTATTTTATTATTATTTACTTTAATTGATCATAAAATATTATAATAACATGCAGTAGTATGCACTACGTTAGCCGCTAGCTGCGCGATTCCCCTATGACCGCCTTTCTTTGTCCGCGGGACCACTGTGCAATGTGAATAAGCCATATCTGGCTAAGCCTGAATAATTTTCAATTTTTATCTTATTGGCCATTTACATAATGTGTAAATTAAGTTGGATAGATAATTTTTTAACATTTAATATCCAGATAGAAAAATTCTAACAAAATATGATTTTTGAATAATAAGATGTTAGATCTTATTGTGGGACGAGTGTACAATCGTGGACAGTACATGCCAGGATTACAAACCCAAAAAGAGAAGTTGGCTAAATCTTCTAATCAATGGGATTGTAAATTCAGTTATATACGTCATTTTATATATGTAACATAATTAGTACCTTGTCAGCGGGCTTGGCTAGTTCCAAAGCCGCCTGTTCAGCAGTGGCATGTCTTAAATCTGCATTGTTGTATTCTAAGATCTGATCCCCTGTCCGCAGGCCTGCATTGTATGCTGGAGAGTCTATCTGGACACTGTGCACAAATATCCCCACTGCATTCCCACCCACCAAACTGATACCGAGATCAGAACTTTTCCTCATTTCGATTAATAAAAATCTCGGTTCAGATATATCTTTGCTACTCTGGGATTGTCTGTTACCATTCATATCTGAAGTCGGCGCTTCCAGTCTTAATGATTGCTGAGGACCTGGAGAATTCCTGGGTGTAGGAGATCCCGAAACAGAAACTTCATCACCTGATCTTTCGCCGGAGGATGAGCTTCCAGATCCTTCCAGTTCATTGTACTTATCGGGACTGTACTGTACTAGCATGGTGATCGAGTTACCGCATTGACGTAAAACATTGGCTGCCAGCTTGTATGTGGCTGATCTCATATTGATTCCACAAACTTCCAGCAGCTGGTCGCCCACTTGAAGTCCTACTTGACTAGCTAAAGAATGTTCGTTGACAGTAGAAACGAAAACCCCCCCACTCTCTGGGGGACAGGATATTTGAATGCCTAGAGGCTGTTGACTTTTATCTATGTGCACCCTTCTCAATTCACCGGGTAAGGGTTTGTGCCACCCCAGCCCGCAGTATTCAGGCATAGAATTTCGAGTGTTGGTATGTGGTAGTTGTTTGGCATGTGCTCCGCGTCCGGGACTTAAGACTTCAACGTGAAATGTGGGCATCGGTGAACCTCTTTCAGAGCTGCGTTCTATAGAACCTGTGCTCACCTTGCCCGCAGAGTTTTTTGAAGTCACGCTTGGATTGGAAGGAATTCTAAATCTTTGGTTTTCTTTTTTTCTAGGAAATGTGCCTCCTTCATATCCGTGATGATGGTAGTGGTCACTGGGATTATTTCTGGGTCCCCTTATGTTAGGTTGCACATCGGAAGCGTTGTGTGAATGGGATCCAAAACTGGCACATTCGTATCCCACTCCGATACTTTCCCCCGACTGACTTTGAGTCAAGGACATGGTAGGGCTAGCCGGATGGGTGTACCTGACGGGAGGTAGGTGGTGAGGGTGCGGATTCACAAAGGGCGGGACACCTCCGGTCCTGTACAATTGGGACTGAATCCTAGAGTGAGAGGGGAGAGTACTAGTTAGACCCATGGACAAACCGCTGTCAGGCCCTAAACTTTCACTATCAGAGGGATATTTACTGACAGTTTTCGGAGAAGACTTTTTTCCATTATAATAATCTAAAACATCTTTTCCGTGTACTTTCAATGAAAAGTCTAAGGTATTTGGATTCTTGGAAAGAGATGATATAGGAGGCACAAACTCTAATGAACTGGGGCCTTTAGTTGCCGATCCCATGAAGTCCAAAGAGTGCGGACTTTTACTGTCTCTTGTAACTGATTGATAATCAAGTGAATCATCGGAAGGATTCAAATTCCTGCTTAATCTATTAGGTGTCATATCATGTTCTGCAAAATCTGAAAGCCCATGTTTATCTTTTTCTAAACTACGAATTTTATCAAAGTTGACTATATTTGGAGGAGAAAAAGGATTATGTATAGACAAAGTGACGGGTTTAGAAAAATGCATTTGCATATTGGACGGGTTAGGTGCGGACTCTATTGACTTGTACACAGAGTGCCTGGAAGGAGTGGTGGACTGGGTTAGAGGTAAGTGGCCTAAAGGTATCGGATTGGAGTTTCTATTACTCCACTGTTGCTCAGGCTGCTGCAGTTTGGTCGGGGGGCTCAGCAATATAGAAAGGGGAAGTCTTTCTTTCTTAGATCTTGGCTGAACAATGGTGCCGGTTGGATTTTGTTGAAGAATAACATTAGATCGAGCCTTGGGCCAAGTACCGCCGTTATTTTTGGCTGAATCTGATCCATTCTGCGAAGCACTGTCTTTGCCGCGACGTTTAGAACGTTTTAATACACCACCCACAGAAGATGATTCTTTATTACCTGAAACAAATATGTACTTTTTAAAGTATTCATATCAAAGTAAAAATATTAAAACATATTAAGTACGTATATGTATATACTTACTTGACTTCCCGTGATAACTATCAATAACAGAGTCCAATTCTGCAATGGCATCACTTTCGGGTATTACGCTTTGCTGGAATAATATCACTTTTTTTAATGCACAGTCATAAGTTCCTTTCCACACCATTGAAACTGCTTATAACTATTATAGTACTTGACTTGATAAAATCTTACCCTATTTTGTTTGTCTTTGGATTTGCTTCTTCCCGTAACTGCTTCTATTTTGCCAAGAATCATATCCCAAGTGCCTGTTATAAAAAAATAAATTATATGTACAATCTTTCCATAATATTAATATTTAAAATCATACCAACACTTAATTTGCATTTAATTGAAAATGTTATAAAGCTAAAAAAATTTAAAAAATTCATACAGTAATACACAGAATTATTAAACTTTCATCAATAGTTCCACTCTATGTGTGTGTACAGTAAAATCGCGATAACGAAACCCGATAATATATAACGAAACGCGATATAATAAAATCAATTTTTCATACAAAAATGCATTTATATAACGAAATCCCGTTAATATTTATAACAAAATCATTTTTATCTCGTACGAAAAATGCCAATACGTTTACGTAAATTTATAACGAAATAAAAAAAATTTAAAAGATGATAATATTATTTCGCACTTACAAAGCCGCGCCGCTGCATCTGCCGTATGCAAACGGTTTTATGGCCTTTTCGGCGGTGCGCGCTGGTCTGCCGACAAGGTAGTAAGACAATTCAAACTTCTTCTTAGGTTCATAGTAGGCCCATAAAACCATTTGACATAATTCTTGCGGTGTTCACTTGGACATGTTTTACGTACGCATACGCCTCTAATATGTATTGCAATCCCAGACCCAAACAGCTGGAAAATACAAAAATTAACAGGAACCCGCCAAAAGTTGCAGTATGTACTTATTGGGAATGTCAGTCTCATTTTAACGCGATTATTGCATGACCGAACTGAACATTTACATAAATTCATTTTCATTTGACAATTGTTTTCGTGTGAACTCGTTAATAATATAAATAATTTGTTAAAATATTTTATGGACTATTTTTGTACGGCATATTGTGTTTCTATTAACTATTGTTTTCTTGTGTTTACTGAAATCTGCTTATACATACTAGTGTAGCGTAATTTATTATTTAAAGTACATTTCCTAATATTTTGTGAAACCTTAAAATGGCTTCAGTACGTGATAATTCCCGCAAAACTTTAAACATCGCACAAAAAATAATGATATTGAAGGACATCGACAACAAAGTGGACAGTAAAGGCAAGATAGCCGTTAAATATGGTATTCCGGTTTCGTTTCTCTCCCTCTTACGTGAACAATTTTAACGATTATATTTTGAAGTGGTTGCCGCCGTTACCGGTAAGTATGTATCTTCGTAATTTATATACAACTCATTTTATGAAAACGCTGCGTCAACTGTCATTTTTTTATTTTTGAATTATTTTTTATGTTTCATGCCCAAAACTATGTTTGAAGCGGCTCTACATTTAAACACAATTAAAATATTGTTTTGTGTTTGCAATATTCTGGAATTTACAAAAATATCTTCCAATTGGTGTTGAATAGGTTCTGGTCTTAATTTAATTCCTTTGATTATCCATTTGTTTATCTGTTTTAATAACAAAGTTATTAAAAATATGTAGGTATTCAGTTCCCTATGGCTTCCTTCCTCCTTTGTTTGCAGAATTTGCGATCTTTTTTGAAGCCGCGCAACATTTTTTTGCGACAGCGCTAACATATATGTAGGATTTTTTTTATTTATTTCGCTATATGTGGGAATTCGTTATTATGAATTTTTATTTGTTGGTCTCTTG
This sequence comes from Agrypnia vestita, assembly GCA_016648135.1. Lineage (NCBI taxonomy): Eukaryota > Metazoa > Arthropoda > Insecta > Trichoptera > Phryganeidae > Agrypnia > Agrypnia vestita. Next base: position 48,991 of record JADDOH010012032.1, read on the forward strand.
AATTTCGTTATATCGCGATTTTACTGTACTTGGTTAATTCTGGCCAGATTTGTGTTAGTTTAACTTTGCCACATTAAATAAATCTCTTTGTATAGGTCTTTCCATTTAAGAAAGACAATCGAATTAGTATGTGTAAGCCGTGCGTATGACAAAATTGTTTCATTATGTTGGTGTTTACAGGCATAAACAACAACACAACGAAACAATGTGCCTCGAGTAATTCGATTGTCTTTCTTAAATGAAAAGATCTCTACCATAAAGTAGAATTATTGCTTTCACATGAAAGTATTAAAATATCTAAACAATTTTAGTATGGAACCAAAAAATTAACTAAAAGAACATATGAATAATTTTTTTAGTTAAATTCTTAAAGGTCTGCGTACACCAGTTCCCCCACATTACGCTAACTGTTATGCTGAGAACATGCAAATGATCATAACATGCAACCAATATGAGGTTTACTTTCATGATTTACTATGAAAATCTAATAATGATATATGTATACATATTTATTAACCTTTTTCGTGATTTCCCGATGATGAGTGACTTTTTTCATGTGATTTCCCCTGGCTGCCGGTCGTGACTTTGTAAACATATCTTCTGTCTAAATCTGTGACAGGAGCCTCAAAGTGATGTGAAATCGGAACTTTCTGGTCTCCAACCGGTAGGATGTACTGACACCACGGCTCTTCAGTTTGCGAACAACTGTTCACCATCTTGTTAGAGTGGTGGGAAATAGCGTAAGAGTCCTTGATTGGAGAAAACCTAAACAGAAAGAATGGGGTAACGGAAATATGTAAACAGAAATGTGAAGTGGAGGAATGAAACATAATGACATGCTTGTGCTATGGTCCAGAGGCGGACCAAGCATGTCAGGGTGTTACAACACTGCTTTCTGAACAAATAGTTGAGTGCATGAAAGAATATGGGTTTATTAGTGCCAGGCTCATGTGCATCCGCTTCAAAATTGGAATTGCTGGGATTTTTCTTGTTGTAGGTTATACCCCGGTTAACTCCGATTAGATTTTTGAAGGAGTTTTGGTCGAGTGTTAGAGATGTTTTGGATATGAAAAATGAAAGCGAGAGAATTATTTTGGCTGAAAACTTGAATGGGTGGCAGAAGAGACGGCTTTGAGTCAGGGAATGTCGAAAGTCGAATGGGAATGGCAACAGTTTGCTTCAAGTGTGTCTAAAATGGAACCTTTTTGTACCTAACACCTTTTTCGAGCACAAAGGAATCCACCAATACATGTGAGAAAGAGGAAATTAAAAGTTTATGGTTGATTTTGTGGTAATTGACTCTAGACTGCGGTCCGTTACTGCTAACACTAGGGTGTTTCGGGGTGCCAAAATTGAAACAGATCACTTCTTTGAAGTATCTAGAGTGAATCTGTTTCATGGGTGGTGATCCAAGAAGAAAACAATGGTGGCCCTAACTAGGGTCAAAGTTGAAAGATTGCAAGAGAATTATATTCGGGAAAAATTTAATGAGAAGTATATATGTAGATACTTTTAATATTGATAGTGCATGGGAGCACATCAAAGCGAGTCTGTGTGAGTCATCCAAAGAAGTATGCAGTTTGCTGTCCAAGGGAGGAAGAAAGGTGATACATGGTGGGATGATGGAATAAGAAAACTTGTGAATGAGAAGAAAAGAGTGTGGTGTGATCTCTCGGCAGCAAAAAATAGAAACGGGAATTGTTTAAAGCAAGCGAAGAACGTGTATGTTTTATATAAGAGAAAAGTCAAACATGGTGTAAGAGAAAGAAAGAAGCGTTTGAGGAATGAAGAAGGTCTGAAACTAACTAAGAACTTCCAAGAGAATAGCGAGATCATTTGGAAGAAAATTAAAAATATTTGTAGTAGTACTGAAAGCGGCAGTGTGAATGCTAAATGCAAAGAATGGAAAGATGCTAATGAATCAAAATGAAATAAAAAATTGATGAAAGAAATTTTTTGAATAAACCTATAAAAGTACACAACAGGAAAGTAAGTGAAAATTCCTGTGAGGCGGTCACTGAGCATGTGAATGATAATAGTGTGAATGAGATAAGTGTAGAAGAAATTAAAAGAGTATTGAAGTTAAAATTAAAATAAAACACATATCACTTTATTTTCATCACTTTATTAGATATAAAACCAACATGTTTCAAGAACAATGTTCTCTTCTTCAGGATCGTTTGTATACTGATTGTGTGAAGAAGAGAACACTGTTCTCGAAACATGTAGATTTTATATCTAATAAAGTGGTGAAAACAAAGTGATTTGTGTTTTATTTTAATAATAATGTCACCGCGAATTTCAAACCTTCATTCAGAAGAAAAAATATTCTTCGAACAATTAGTGTTGAAGTATATAAAGAATGGCAAGACTGTGGGGTTCGACAATGTTGCTGCCGAGTATATTAAGGGTGGTGGCCCAGTAATGCTCTCGTAGCTCCATGGACTCTTCAACCAATGTTTAGAGGAGAGCTACACTCCAGTGGTTTGGAGAAGGGCTGTTATCATGCCTCTATACAAAGGGAGGGTACCAAATGGACTGCGCAATATCGCTATCGGGCCCCTGAGCCTATTGAGCTCTGTTGGCAAGCTTTATGGGAGGATTTTTGATAGAAAGAGTGAGGATGACGGCGAAAGAAAAAGTGTGGGATGTACAAGGAGGATTTATGAGTGGAAGCACGGATTTTTTAATTTTTTTAAAATTTTTTTTTTTAAATTTAATTTTTTAATGATGGAAAAATTTTTGACAAAGAATCAAAAACTTTTTTGTGTCTTTGTGGATCTGCAGATGTATGACAGAGTGATAAGACGGAAGTTGTAGAATGTTTTATCTGAGTGGTGTGAAGGGCAAGCTCATTCAAACAATCACTTTCCTATATGTAGAAAGTAGTGCTTGTGTAAGAATTAATGGGGCATTCACATCATGGTTTGAAATTACAAAAGATGAAAAGAGAGATGCGTAATGTCACTACGGCTTTTCAATCTGTATATGGACAATTGTATGAAAGAACCGAGGGAATTAGGGCATAATCCAAGATGATGCGCCTTATAACAGATCCGTCTGAAAATAAGTATCCTCGATATAATTGAATGTCCTAATTTCAAAATAAAAGAGAATTGACGCCCAAATAAGTACCTATTAAATAAAATATTACACTTTAAAGTTTCTAAAATTGCACCTTACATTTTGCATATGAGTCACTTTAAGAACCATAAAAAAAGATAACCTAACCTAACCTAAATTACCTAATTTTACTAATAAAAAAAATACTAACTTATCAAACCAAACCTAATAACTTAGCCTACTAACCAAAAATACATTTTGCAAATTTAAGATGCCATATTATACACTAATAAAATAATAAATAATTACAAAAAACCATGCATTCATCTTCAAACCACCAAAAATCAAACCTATTAACAAAATATTAAAAGTTCCTACATTCAGTATTCATTCTATTTCTATTGTCTATGATTCGCATAAACATTTGGTATTGTCTATAAATAAAATTCTCATCATGTATCATTGTATCTTGTCTATTATTTACAAAAATTTTCCTCAGATATTTATTACCTATTAAATGTCAAAATATACGGTACAATTTTCGAAATTTTAAAGTGTAATATTTTATTTAATACTTCATCGATATATTACTTACTATACTTTTAATCGAATCAGGACAGTCAACTATATTGAAGATACTTATTTTCAGAAGGATCTGTTACAAGGACCATCATCTTGGATTTAGCCAGAATTAGCAATAGGACCGAAAATGGAAAGGCTAACTTTAGTCTACTATATGCAGACAATGCAGTGGTAGTTGCTATTAATGAAGCTGACCTGCACTGCATGGTGGCTATAACGTGGCCGATGTATGCATGGGGAATGAACTTCTGATGAAGGTAGGCAAATCGAAAGTGATGGTGTTCAAGAGAAATGAAAGTGTTACTAAGGCCCGAATTCAGAGTCAATACGTAGATGATTTAAAGGTTAGGTACTTAAAAGTGTTATTTTGTATTGAAAATTACACTTTTAAGGCATACCTTAACCTTTAAATCACTAAGTATTGACTCTTGATTCGGGCCTAAGTATGATATAATGGTAAGCAAGACTAACGGTACATAATGGAGTTCTGGTGCTAACTCTGATGTATGGAAGTGAAGCCTGGAATTAGCGAAAAAATAACAAAAATAGACTGAATGGGGCAGAAATGTGCAAAATCTTTGCACGATAAAGTAGAGAATGAATGAATTAGAAGGGAATGTAATGCTCGCTATAGCAATACATCGAATAAAGAAAGGAACCGCTGAGATAGTTTGGCCGTGTGGAACGGATGAGTGAGGAAAGGATGGTAAAGAAAATTTATGAGGCGAGTGTTGAAGGCAGCACAAACAGAGGGCGTTCGCAGAAGGCCTGGCATAACCAGATAAATTAAATACTGGAGGGTGGCTCTATTAGAAGCTTCAACAACCAAAGACCATGCATGAGATGTATGAAAATGGACGAAGCAAAAGTGCTGCTGTAGGACAAAAGAGTGTGGCATTCTATCCTCTCTGCCTATCCCTCTGGAAACGGTGTGATGGTTAGTTAGAAATATGTAAACGACATTGTGAAAGGGGGAAAACTAAATCTCAATAATAGAATGATTTCATACCTATTAGAAAGATCACTGTTGGTGGAGCCACTGTGTGATATGTGCTTCAGGATAGTGATAGTGACAGTGTCAAAATGTCTGTCATTAAGAATCATCATCGCTTCCACCGCACTCTTCAATCCATCCATTGATTTGTTATTAATCTGCAAAAAAATTATTATTATATTGCATTAGATATTTTACAATCATTGCAGAATAAAAGACATGAACAATGAGAAATATTTCTAGTATAAACAATAAAATCCTCACACTTAGAACTCTGTCTCCAATAGCCAGGTTGCCTTCTTTAGCAGCTAAACTGCCGGGAGCAATCTTGCTGATATAAATACCTAAACAACAACAAAAATGTTTTATTATTAAGATTAAATGAGGGGTGTAGAAGCAAGGGCAGTAATATCTCACTGAGGTGTTTCTGAGATAAATACAAAAGCTGTCACTATTCAAGGAAATTTCTCTGGAATATATGAAACCTACGTCTTATTGGAAATAATTTTTTAAAAACAATTAGCACAAATATTACATATATAATAAACAAATATTTAATTTTTTATTAACTATTTAGGCGTTAACTTGTTTTGTAGTTGAACATAATTATTAATTTTGTAGTTGAACATAATTATTAATTTGAGAAAACTAAAAAACTTTGTATTAACCACACTGATTGTTTTTAAAAATCTACTGGTTTCGACACTGGTCTGTATCTTCATAAGGACAGACGCACAATCGATGCCGCAAGAATCACAAACTCTAAGCTGAAAACCCAGTTGTGATGTTTTGCATTCAAGTTAAAAAACAATATGATTGCCACTGACCTCGCAGTTTTTGCAACATTACTTCTCCAATTTTTTAATCTGTTTTTTGTTTGTCCGCGTACAATACCATAATGAATGAAATCGAATGAATACTTCTACTAGGCCACCAAGGATATATATGTATAACCTTTCCAAAAAAAAGCTTTTGAGTTAAGAATGTCATATTTTTGTATAATGTTAGTTATACAAAAATATGACATTCTTATGTGCTATGTACCAAAAAATCATCTTTGTGTGACTATCTACTATTGTCTTGCAATGAAAAGTGATACATATGCATTTGATACATTTTCTATGGAGTGCAAGAATATCCCTTTTAAAATATGACTGTTTTGATATAGGAAATATGAAAACAATAATGATATTTTGTCATGTTGATAAACAAAAGTATCAAAAGTATATCCTTTAATGTGTACACTTCTATTTGAATTACGAGAAAAAAATCCATTAAACCCCATCATCTCAGAATGTAATATAATATCTTGAACTCGAGTGAGATATATAAATTTATGATAATTTTCTTGAAAATGCTCGGAAAACATAATATTTTTTTAGTGCATTTTTTACACTCTTGGAGGAGTGGTGGCCCGGTTTCTTTATTTGCTAGTAGGCTTCGTAAGTCAATTTTTACTCAGAAACAATCCAGCAGGATTGTAAATAAAATACAGGAGGATGTCACTCAAACTGTAGAGCCTTTACATAAAACATTACATCAAGAGTACACCATCTTCAACACGGGTACATACCTTGCTGCAGGAATAAGCCATGGTCTGCCACATTGGCCCTGTTGAGCTGTGCTGTGTAGAGACAGCGAGAGCGAGGTCGGCGCCTCCTCACCAGCAGGCGGGTCCTACCCCCAGTTTCTCGCAAGGCCTGCTGCAAGGCTGAGCCGCTGGTGCTCATTCCACCATTGCCTACCATCTCCAACACACAGTCCCAAAGTCTAAAAAATTCAAGGAAAACCTCAATTTATCTTATGAAGAAACCTGTGTAGTAATTTGCTATTTAAGATTTTTTACTTAATACATTTATAATACTGAGAATAGATACAATAGATTTTTTATACAGCTCTTTTACATAGTTCAACGGTCATCCAATTTATGTAAACTGTATATTAAAGGTTTTATGATCACTACAAATAATTTTCGCAGTTCATCTGAAAAATATACATATTTAATGGCAATGTTGAATTACAATTTTTTAGTTTAGTTTTGTTGAATTAAAAGCTTTTGTTAAGTGCACACAAGTAACCAATGTGATATTGGTGAGAATACACAATCATTACTGGTTTCATGAGAAAATAAATGCTCATTATTTTACAGAGGTTGAAATAATAATATTTAGCTATTTATTGTTTTCAATAATTTCTATCATAATAATAATTCTTTATGTCTACCTGATTGTAAATCTATAAAAAACATAAAATAAATTCTAAACCTAACCGACGTAACCTTCAGTAGAAAACAATACAAATAAAATTGTAATCTTTAAACTAACTTCAATTTTCCATCGGCGAGAGAGCCCTTTTGCAAGGAAGCTACATAGATTCCATAGTCATTAGGATAGTATGGATCATCTCTGCCACCGACCAGTTGGAATCCCAGGTCTCCGTCTGTTGGTAATCCTGATAAGTCTACTTCCAATATTTCTGATTCCCATTCCTGTAAACATTATTTCAATAGCTTAATTAATTAAATATTTCTACAAAAATCTTATTTCTTACTGTTTACTAAACTCACAAAGTCCACAAAATAGAGCACAATCGCTTTCTATAACCTCATCATGAAGTATTCAAAAATAATACAAGACACATCTAATCAATATATTAATTACGCCAACCAATGTCGTACGTTTCTGCATTTGGATGATGATTTCTATTTGTATACAATAATTTTGCCACGTTGCTTATCGGGTCCTGTGGCGCAACGAATACCACGTCTGACTGCGGATCAGAAGATGCCAGGTTCGAGTCCTGGTAGGAGAATTTTTTTTTACGGTCGAGAATATTTTTTTTGTTGGAATTTTAATTACATTTTTGGTTGTGAACATTAATTTTTTATATTAATTTTTTTATGTAACAAACCAAATTAAACAAAGAATAAAAGAATTTTACCTTCCATTAAAATTCCTATTTTGTTTCCCTCGACGCCTGGAATCCATTATGAGAGAACAGCCTGCTGTTTCGGCACTTATACACGCGTTCCTACCCCCTCTGATTCCCTGTTTGCGACAATTTATTCCCGCTGGTATCCCTGTTTCCGGTTACGTCGGCGCAACGGTTTTTCTTTCATATGACTCATAATGCACCAGGTAGGGATTACCTGGATTCCAGGCGTCGAGGGAAACAAAATAGGAATTTTAATGGAAGGTAAAATTCTTTTATTTTGTGTTCCGTCTCGACGCCTGGAATCCATTATGAGAGATCTGTTTGTTATCACCTGGTGACCTAGTGGTTCGACGTTATATGTGACTGCCTATATTGGCGTAAAGAGAGGCGCTAATGAGCTCTGGGGGCATTGTTGCTTGGGGTTATCTACTATCTCTCTTTGGTAGAATTTTCGGAAGGTGATTTCACTCTGCCAGTTTCCCCTTGACAAGATCTCCTCTATCGGGTAGTTTTCCAGCCAATTCAACGAAGCCACAGCAGAACGAACACTTCCTGGCGTTGCTTCCACTCCAGCCTCTCTTAGGATTGACTTGATCCAACCACCTATTATTGTCCGTGAAGCTGGCTTTACTTCACCTGCTGTCGTCACAAATAGTTCTTTCATGTCCGGCTTTCGTCTCGGCTGTGAGAGTGAGACCAGCTTTCGGATCCAAAACAAGGGGTTGATGTTCCTTTCATCCGATGCGCTCAACCTCCATCCCGATTGTTTGTGTCTTGCCGTGTCAGTCTTCGCTCCAAAGGCTGGCCATAGCGTGATGGAGTCTCCTTTGTCGATCAATCGGTCCGGGGTGACTCTGAGAAGTGTCAGATCTTGGACTCTTCGCCCAGATGCCATGATGAGTAGTATGGCCGTCCTCCTTGACACGTCATACAGGCTGTTCCTTGGCGGGTTTTCACGTAGCCACTCCACCACTACTCGGGGGTTCCAGATCGGGGGTCTCTCAGTGCATCCACCAGAAACCGAGATGGCTTTAAGGACGTGCCTGACGAGGAAGTTCGAGCTAATCTTATCTGCATCAAGAGCTGGGCCACAGAAGGATACGATTGCCGATTTGTGGACCAATATTGTTCGAGGGGCTAGCCCTTCGTGGATGAACAGGTTGGCCAGATATCTTGCCACTGTTGCAGGGGGAGGGTTATGAGGTTGGACAGAATGCGTGGTACACCATCGCTGCCACCTATCCCAGGCCGGCTTGTAGGTGTTCAGCGTTGAGCCTCTCCAGCCAGATCTGAACAGCTGCTGTTCCTCCTGGCTCCAATCCGCTATAGCCTGTTCCCACCCACTGCTATTCTCCAAACTTCCAGTTGGAGGTCCGACACCCTCGGTGGGGGAAACCCTGTCGACGTATCGATCAGGACGCTCTTCAGATCTCTTACGCTTATTGGCCCTCCCTTTGCTCGTTGTTTGAGATCGGCCCTCCAGAATGTCTTCTCCCATCTTGGCACAACTAGGAGAAGGTGCCTCTTGCCAGGTTCAAGTGCGCCAGTACTCTTGGGACGAGATTCGGCGGCGGAAATACCCAGGCCAGCTCGTAATCCCAATGCTGACTGAATGCGTTGAGATAGGAGGCCGAGCAATCGGTTGAGTCTAGCGACACGTAGTTTGGCACCACATGGGCGGTGGCCGATGCGAAGAGGTCGATCTGAGGACGTCCCCATATTCGGAATATTTCCTCTGTCGCTGGTTCCAGGAGGTGCCATTCCGGGAGTGGTGTCCCCCGAGAGTCGGTCCGCAATCCCGTTGTATCTCCCTGGAATGTACTGCGCTGTCAGAGATATTTCCTGCTGGTCGATAAACTCTAGGAGGTCTCGAGTTATCTTCAGAAGGCCCAATGATCTTGTCCCCCCCTCCTTGTTGATGTAAGTCACTACTGTCTTGTTGTCTGTCTGCAGTAGGGTCTTCGTTCCTCTTAGCAGGTAAGCGTGATCCCTGATCACTGCGTAAACAGCGAAGGCTTCTTTCTGGTTGGAATGCCACCGCATTTGCTCTGGGGTCCACTGGCCTGATATCGTCTTGTCGTCCACCTGGCCGCCCCAACCTGCGTCCGCTGCGTCTGTAGTCAGGAAGTGGGAGAAGGGGGCTTCGTGTATTGGGCAGGACCCCTACGGCCTCCAACCACCACTCTAGGTCTTGCCGAACCGCGGCAGGAAGCTCCACTTGTCTGGATGGCTCGTGCCTCTGCAGCTGGCGGCTGAATCTCTGCAGTCTTCGGCAATGCACACGACCCCGAGGGGTGGCGAAGTTTGCGAAGTTGAGTCTCCCCAAGAGGCCTAGAACCTGCTTGGGGGAGCAACTGCCGGCCTCGATCGGGCGGCGCAGTACTTGGCGAAGGCCATAGCACTTGCGGTCCGAGAGGGATTTCTGGTTGGCTTCGGTGTCCCAAGTTATGCCCAGAAACTCCAGCTTTTGGGTAGGTATAAGGACACACTTGTCGCGGTTGATGCACCAACCCAGATGCTGGAACAG